>PVIC010010508.1:0-43252 GCA_004025085.1 Thryonomys swinderianus
TAGTAGGTCCACTGTGACTCTGAGCCTGAAAATGGAATGCTGGCACAGGATGGATTCCTGACGACTGTTCCCCAGATGTTTCTGAGCAATTTATTTTTGCTAATGGAAAATGGCTGAGCTAATAGTCTTCAGAAACATTCCTGTAGGGTTAGCGTTGAAGTCCGCTTTGCTTCTGTGGTTCTCCTGTTTGCTTTGGTTCTCTTTTAGGGCACGAAAGAAAAGTACCAGATGTCAGGAAAATCTAAATAACAGCTTTGTCCCCGTGATGGCTAACGACAAAAATCTTAAGCCTAGTTGTGTTTTGTTCCGTTTTGTTCTGCTTTGGTTTGACCTGACTTCTGCCAGTTACTGAAATCGGTTGAGCTCCAGACCTCTCTAGTTATCTTACTACATTCTCGTGACAAGGAGGTGGCTGAAGCTCAGAGGAAGCAGTGGAGCATCTGGCCCGGCCAAAGTCACACAACCAGTTTTAGATTCCACCGCCAAAGTCTTTCTACCACCGTACTTGGCAGGGAAACAACAAAGACATTCCAAGATTACAAGGAGCTGTGCACACCTTCCAGTTGGTCCATCCCATCTGCCTTGGGTCAGCACCTCCATCCATTTCACACTCTGAGCTCATCAAAGGCCAGTGAGTCCTTCCGTTAAAAAGAAACACTGGTTTCTGGGCAGCAGAACTGTCTGCGACACCCCACTTCCCGACCTCTCTTGGGTATGACTAGCCCGCTGAGGTCCACCGCAGTGTTGGGTAAGGTGAAAGCGTCTTTAATCAGACAGGACAGGTCCAAATAGAACTTTCACCACTTGTAAGCAGGGCGAATTTGAGCAAGCGAGTCATTTAGGTTCTCCATGTTCGTTTTTTAGTTCCTTGCTAGGAAGCCCCTCAGTCTCTGTGGCTGAGGCTACACCTGTCCAGAGAGGCTGTGAGACAGCTCAGCACAGCCCCGGGCGCAGAGCTGAGTCCCGGAGAGTGGGGCTGATTCCTACACGGGCACGGAAACAAGCGAGCAAGCGAGGCCTGAACAGCAGCCTCCACAGGGCAGAGAGACGCGGAGCTTCCCGGCGCGTAACGTCCCCGATGCAGAGAGCGGGAAGTGTAACCTCCCTGCGGGAATCCAGCTGCTCATGAGCGAAGGTGCAAATCACAAGCACTGGGCGATGGCTTAAGAGAAAACGTGCTTGCTGGTATTTTGAGGGGATTAATGTCAATGAGTCTTTTACTGTGATAAATATTTTATTTAGGCATTCACTATATTTTGCCCTGTAGCTAGAAAGAAACATGCATGCATACATATATAGAGACACATATACATGCCTATATACACATACAAACCTACATATATAGACATACAGAGAGAGAGATACATACATACATATATGCAGACATGTACACTCATGCACACAGAATTTCAGATATCATCTTATCTTCCACAGAGACAGGACAAGCCAGGCAAACAGACCAAGACTCTGCAGTTGGGTAAGAAGAGTTGAACTTGGCTCAGTACTTTCCTTTTAACCTTGGACAAGTTGCTCTCCCTCTTAGCCACCTGGAGGAAGAAGTGACATCTACCGCGTGGGAATGGTCTCTAGTCAGGTAAAACGCACAGCGCCCTGAACTCTGTCCCGCAGGGGAGCAGCACAAACAGCTCATCCTCATTTTCCTTTATTCTGCAGAGTTGCTGTTACCATCCGAGAGTAAACTAAGCTGTTTTCACTGTAAACAGGTGAGAACATGGAACACCAAAGCAAGAGGAGACTTGTTAAAATCAGAGATAACAGCTTGCATGGAATCAACCCCATGTGCAATTCAACTTCTGTTCAAATATGCAATATCCACTGAACAATTATGCCAAAGAAGTCAAGAAAAGATAGACACCTCTGGAAGATCCAGGATCCCAGGGGACCCCGATCCTAGTGAGAGAAACATTTGTGTATGAAATACTCATTTCACTCATTTTGTATTTGTGGCACTATGGAAAATGGTAGAATTATACGAATGGGCATGACAGGCACAACTCCATCTTTAGACAGTGAAGGTGTGAGGACAGACTCGGATCATGTTAAAATAAGAAGGTAGGGGAATTCTGCAGTATGGGATTCACCGAACACACAGCAGTCGGGAAACACAGAAGCTGCAGGACTGGAGAGGACTCGGTGGGAGCGGAGTCGGTCAGGCCAGCAGGGTGCTGCAGAGAAGAGCCTGGGCTGGCCTTGAAGGTCAGAGAGGCCCGGGCCGTGGGGTGGGGCATGAGAGTGCTGAGTCAGGCTGGAGAAGGGGCGGGGTCATGGGAAGCCTCTAGAATTTGGAACCTGGACATTTAATGAGGGCGCCACAGAACTTCAACGCATCATAAACAAAGGAGAGGCTGGAAGTTTAGAAAGGCTGTTCTGGTTGCAATTTGGACCAAGAGTTGGGAGGGAGGGAGACAGGAATAAATGAAGGGGACATTAATGTTTGCCACTGATAACAGACGGGCACCAGCCAGCTGGAAGGAAAGTCTCCAGAAGAAGGTCCTGCAGTTCCCCAGCCGGGCCCGGCCTGAGCCCAGTGGGTCCCAGGAAAGGCCTGGGCTGCTGGGCGGCAAGGACGGATTAGTGGCGAGGACCGTGGCTCTGCACTGGTGCACACAGACTTCTTTCAGTGGTGGAGCCGTGAGATAAGTTCCACTGTATTGAGAGTTCGAGGCACAGCTTGGAGGAATAGAAAGGCGCGGGGTCTGCAGGAGGTGTCGGCCGGCTCTGGGCTTCTCATGGCGAGCTGGTGAGCACGGAAGTGACTTTTCTGCAGCTCCTGGTGAGCAGACACTGCAGAGAAGGGAGCCTCGCGTGGGAGAACAGGGTTGCTGCTGTTCGAAACGGATGTCACTGAGAACTGCCCCCTGCTCACGGCCACAGCTGGAGCTGTGTGTCCAAAACCACCTGCCGGACTCTGTCTTGCCCTGGACCCGGACCCTCCCACTGAACTCAAGATTCCTGACGTCTTCCCCGTGTACTGACCGAGCCCGAGTTCATGGTGAGCGATGTTTCTGACTCTTTTGATGTTTGGGTTTTTTTTTTTCATCCTCGAAAATATGAAATCTTCTCATTTCTCTTAAAAATCCCTTTGTTTCTTAGAGTGTTCGGCACTTGACCATCCGTCTAAGTGCCTTCCACTTATTTCCTACCAGTCCCCAGTTTTTTGTCCAGGGAAAGCACTGTGCCAGGAAAACCTCAGGTTTGAATGTGGCATCTGCTGCTGTGCAGAATAAGACAGTCCGGTCAGCCAACCATCCATTCATTCAAGCAATCAAATCTTCCAGCTTCTTCTGTGAGGCCGAGTAAATGCTTGTGGGGTTCCTCACCATCTCCACAGCTCCAGCGCTCTTCCCAGAACTTCCTCTGCACTCAGTGTGGCGGAGCGGCTAGCTATGCGGATTCATTCAGCATCTGCTGAATGCTGGGAGTGGGCCAGGACCACTGAGGAGAGAAGGGTGAGTACAACGCGTCCGACCTTAGTGAACTTGAACCTATTAACGGGTTCACTCTTTGATTCATTCAGTCAGTCAAGTCATTTCACCACTGCGCATTTAGAGCAGTGTCTGACTCGAGCAGGCCATAGTGAGAAGGGCCGGAGAGGTAGGAGAAAATTGCTGTGCCATGGCGATTGAGCTGGAAGACTGTGTCTCTCATGAAAAATGAAGCTGGGAAGTGAAACAGAAGTTGCTCAATCTCCTTCAGCACTAGGTGTTGACTTTGGCAAAAGAAAGGAGCGTATGGGCCCTACTTGAACCAGGAAGATAGTGCTTGGGCAGGAAGCGGAGCCCGGGTTCCTGGGTGACACTTGTGCTGGTGGAACAGTGTGTGTGGATTCCGGGCCTCGGAATCCAGACTGAGACGAGAGAAGAACGTGCGGCCTCGACACAGTCACAGCAGACAGATGATGGTGTGAAATGTCGAAGCTCAAGAGGCGCCAAGCAGACCTGAGTCTCTGCGCTTGTCCTCTGTTCCTAACGCGGGTACTGGGCCCCGCACACACCGGGCACTGGCCACTGTGTTGGGATGCCAGGCCTCGGGGTGAGGTGGAGTCCCCAATGGGACTGGCTCTCGTGTACACTGTATGCCAAGCAGTGTTCAGAACAGACCGTTTGCCTCTATGGAAAATGAGCCACAACAAAGTGGCCAACTTGACCAAAGGTACCTTGACAGGAAAGGAGAACTGAGCCCCGAACCCAGGTGTCCTGACCCCAGCCTCCGCCCACGGGCTCTAGTGGACAGATCGGGGCAGTGAACGCTATGGGGATCCAGCAAATGCTCGGGGCCACCGTAGACCAAGACAGGAAACTAGGGACAGCTGTGGATGGCCAGCAGGAAGAAGAGACACTGACGGGGCAGAGAAGGTGACATGAAAGAAGACGGCTCGGCTTGAACCCAAAGGTGGAAAAGACGCCGCATGCTGGGCGGAGGGGCAGCGTCAGAGATCCAGGGCTTTCCACGCAGGGAGGGGGCACTCAGGGGCGGGAGTTCGACGCAGGGCCAGGTCATGGGTCTCGTAAGTGAAACAAGGGACACAGAGTTAGACCGAGAGGCGACACTCCAGTCTCGTCACAGAACGTTGGCCAGGACGTGCTCAGTGCAGCCGGGGTCCAGGCTGAGACACACGTGAACACCGCGAGGCTTGGAAGCCCAGACTCAGGACAGGCAGCCTGGGGGCCGACCCTGGCTCCTTCCCCAAGGCCAGCTGTTTGTCTTTCCAGGTCTCTGCTTCCTTGCTGTGTGAGGAGGAGATGGTACTGGCCCCCGGGGAGATCCCGGTGACTACATACGGAGAGATCAGATGCAAAGCGCTACAGTGGTGCCAGCCATGTAGTCATCAGTCCGCGAACATGCGCTCTCTGGCCACATCCACAGCTTCACTTCCTGCTGAGTGCGACTATGGAAACAGAACTTCGACAGGCCTGGTAATGACAAGTCATAAATGCTCAATCCAGGAAACTTGGAAAGCTCAGAAAAGCACAAAGAAAAGGCAATTCATATTCACACCGCCTAAAGAAAACCATTATTAACATGCTGTAGTTGTATCATTTCTTTTTTTTCAGTGAACCTCATAAAGCACAGAGGTTTTATTAGGTGCACGTACGGTCCTATGGGCTGTGTTCTTTTTTTAACTCAGCACTATTGCGGGCTGGGTTCTCCAGAAGCAACCACTGTGGCCATTTGGGGACGTTTAATAGGGATCTGCGAGGTACAATAAATCAGACTCGCACAGAGGACTTCCAGAATTGCTCCAAAATGTGGCAAGAAGAGGCAACTGGGTTTGAAGCAAGGGGGATATTTTAAAGGGTAACAATGACAGTGTGTCTTTTACTGTAACAAATATTTCTATATAAGCACTGACCATGTGTTCTGCTCACTCAATGTGTATATACATACAGATGTGCATGCATTATATGGGGGGGGGGAGAGAAGGGAACGGAGGGAGATGAAAGAGAGAGGCTGATTCTGAAGTCCGGCGGGGAGGAGACCGTTCTGCACCAGCAGAGCTCCTTCTCTCTAGTTCCTGGCACAGACAAATGCGATGCCGGCCAGACGTTACCTGTGCACACAACAGGTTGGGCTGTAGGTTACAGCTACAAAAGCATAAAACTCAGAGCTGATATAGAGCAGCTGGCACATCTGCCCATCCCTTATCTGGACAAAAAGCCATCTTAGTCTGGAATATAAATGCACGCTTCTGCAGGAGAGGAAGGCATCCCCAGATTGATTACCCTGCAACGTGAACAAACATCTCCAGGGCAAATAAATCTCTAAACCTCTTTGGAGCAATCCACTCCCTCGCTTGCAAAGCACATTAATAATTCGACCGGTTTTTAACTAAGTTTGCTGGTAATCCACTTCGAAATTTTGAGTCCTGCAGGATATATGAAAACATTCAGAGCATTGTCTCCCCACAACAGCCTTGGCACAGCACAGGCCAATGTCAGGGGGCACTCTGGTGCCTAAACCCGTGTTGCAATGTTCTGCATTGGGCAGAAATGACTGGGCTTTCGTAGCCCTGCCTCAGACGATGAAGCTGCCGTGTGTAGCGGCTGGTGCCCTCAGAGAGCTGACATGCGGTCGGTCTCAAATTCTTCGTGGAGGAACCTTGAGCAGCACCTCCACGCCCACCCAGCACTGGGCACATGTTGTCCCTCAGTGATCTCTAATGGTCGCAGGGTCTTCCACTGCTCCGATTTTCCTAAATGATCCATCCCCTATTGTTGACATTAGGTTGTAACTCACTATTGTTATTGTAAGTAATGCTGCCAAGATGTCTTTGCTACATTACATCTTTGTATCTTTTGTTGGCCTGCGTTCCTAGTAGTAGAATTCCAGGTCAAGGTGCTGGCCATTTGAAGGCCCTAGATTCGCATTACCAAAATAGCCTCCAGTAAGGCTGGGGACAGACATCCTGTCCTGGGCAGGCTGAGTCCCCTGCTTCTCCTAAGACCTGCACAAATGATTATCATTACTCCTTTAAATATTGTTAATCTCATCAAGACCATAAAAAGTATTTCATTTGATTTTTATTTGCATTTTTAAAATATTGTGGGTAAACTTTATCGACATGCCTTGACCAGTTTGATTTGTCTTCTGACCTACTTGTCACACTCATTCTCTGCTTCCCTAATGGAGTGCTTTTCTTAACCTTACTGATTTGAAAAATCTCTTTAACACATCTATCAACTCTATTATATATGTTGCCATTATTTTTCTCAGCTTACAGTTTTCGTATCTTATTTATAGTATTTTTGACATGTGTGCTTATAGTCTATTAGAGACAAATTAATCCATCTTTTCCTCTTGGCTTCTGTCCTTGTTTTGTTTACAAAGCTTGGTTCATTTCTAGATGCAGGGCCTTGATTTTGTTTCCCTCCTAAATTTGGCACATTTCATTTCCACCCATGGTTCCACCCAGACTTTCTGGAGTTCTGATTACTGTACCCAGCGTCTTCACCCCCCCTACTCTGCCTTAGTCAAATGCAAATGTGATCAGCACCCCTCCTGTGGCTTCATCCAAGCCATCCATCACCCCTTTTCTATTCCTCTAGTGACATTCGCTCAGCTCGTGTGAAACGGAGCAAACATGGGCTCTCTACCATGGACCCAGAAGCCAGCTGGTCCTGGACACAAGTAGGGGGTGGAGGGGGGACGTGGCCTTGGCCAACTGAACCCCTGACCTGGGGCAGGGGTTTGCATTGTTTGGATCAGGGTCTTCACAGAACGCTTCACTGAGGAACCTTCCCTTTGTGGTCGTAATCATGACTTACATGCTATTTATCCCCTGCAGCCAACTGAGCTCTCTGTGGAATGATGAGTGGTACAAATACATAGAAAAGTTGCATGCTTGCAAAGGTGTGGAATGGCAGTGCAGAGCACCCTGTCACATTATGGGTTCACTCATTTCCTGGGAACACTGGAGAAGACAGTGAAAATGAGGTCTTCCCACCCTCACCCACGTTTTGTGTTGTGTGGGTTAATTATAGACTTGACAATAGAAGCCATCTCTGAACTAGACCACTTGCCTCTGAAACACACACATTCACTGCAAATAAGTATTATTTCCCTTTACACACAAGGAAATAGAGGGCCTGAGGTTCAAGCTTTTAGTCCAGGACTGTACTTTGAAAGTGTTTGAAACTGGATGTGAACTCGTGCCTGTCTGGATCCAAGCCCCAGCCAGGTCACAGTCCGTCATCCAGCATTCTCTGGAAACCATCAGGGCTGGGAACTCACTTCCGCCGACGGCTCAAGGGGAGGAGTCCTGAATCCTGGCTGACTGTCCTCCTCTGGGTCTTCTCCCCTAGACACACAAAGCTCGTCTCCTCACCCTTCCTTAGGAGACATTTTCTCAAGACCAGATCCCCCCCTCTACCCCTCGGGTCTGTCACCAGCTCCTCACACGACAGTCGGGAGCCCTCTCCCTCCTGCCCACTTCTCTCCGGTCTTGCTCGTTCTTTCTTCTGTCAGCTTTTGATGTTTGTGTCCTTCACTTGATGAGTATGAAACACCGCGCTGGCTCTGACCCAGGAAGTTCACAACAGCGGAGCTGACCTTTCCCCTCCACGGTTCATCCAAAATTTTCTTCTGGCTTCTACCCTGCAATGACTTATTACAGTGCTTCCTGTGGGCCAGGTCTTAGCGTTATGTACTGAGCACCACTCTATAGACTACAGGGTTCTGCTAGCCCTGAAAATATCTCCATGGACTTCCCATAACTCCAAAAGGTCTTGAAAACACAACCTTTCCTCTAGAAATTCCATTTCTAGAGATATATCCTAAAGAAAGAATTGGGAACTAACAGAACCACTTGTCTGAGGACTTAGTAAGTGAGTAGGAAATTCTGAAAAAAGTATCTGGCTCAGTGCATTTTGTTTAAATGCTCGGTTCAGGGCAGGGACCAAGAGCTGGAGGGCAGGGGATGGGGAAGAGGAGAAGGGAAAGAGAGAATTAAGATGTGTATTATATACAGGCACTAACTCCTCATGATGAGTGTGATCACTGTGTACTGCAAACGTGGACTAATAGATGTTTAAATATCAAAAATAAAATAATAAGTACTCAGTCTAGCTTCCTTTTTAGTGGGACAAGCTGGGTCTTTAAATAGTCAAAATATCCAATGGTAAAGGATTCTTTAAACAAGTTAGAAATGCACCTAAAATGAATTAAAATACTCAGGGTACAGCAAACAGTGAAAGCTCATTGCAGTAGCTAAAACAATAAGAAAACAGATAAGCTTTAAAAAGCATGAGCACTATACATAAAAATGCAATAATTAACAAGATATATTAAGATTTTTTCAATGAAAACTAAAGTACATTACTAAAAACATTTAATAAATAGCTTTTAAAAAGGAAAAGCACACCCTGTTAACCTGCTCAAAGACTAAATATTGTTGAGATACATACTTCCTGAATTTTCTGTAGGATGAATGAACTCTCAAACAAAATCTAGAAAGGCCTTTCTTCAAGCATTAAAAAGATGATTCTAAAAGGTCTATAATGGAATTGAAAAGCATCTAAAATAGCCAAGATAATCTACCTAGAAGAAATCTGAAGGACTTGCATTATTATATCCTAACACTTAAAATACAGTAATAATAGTCCATTATAAGTAGACAAGTAAATAAGTGAAAATTAATACAGAAGCTGGGTGTGGTGTCACACCCCCATGATCTTAGCACTCAGAAGGCCGAGGCAGGTGTATTGCTGCAAATTCAAAGGCCAACCTGGGCTACATAATGAGTTCAAGGCCAGACTCAAAAAAAGACATAGATATAGATGGTGTAGATATAGATATAGATATAATCCAGGAGTAAATCAATGCATTTGTATCTAATCACTTGTTTTAGGATAAAAGTGTCAATAAGAATCAAGAGGAAAAAGGATCTCTTCAATAAATGCTGTGGAGACAATTGAATGTATGCATGAAAAAAATTAACCTTGATACCTGTCTCATCAACAAACAGCAACTCAAGATGAATCCTAACCTTACACGTAAAAACTGGCTATAAGGCTTTCTGAAGAAAAGATATATGAAGATGTGCTAGCTTGGCCCCTAAAAATATCTCCACAGACTTCCATGAAGAAAACAGAGAAAATGATATTTGTAAACTTGAGGCTGGCAAGGATATCTTAGATCAAAAAAAGTAATAATCATCAATCTGAATTTGACAAGACCCTGAAAATTAAAGCTTCTGCTTAGCCAAAGATATTGTTAAGAAAATAAAAAGACAAAGTACAGATCAGGGGGAAATATTCACAAAACACTTATATGAAAAAGTACTTATATCTAGAATATATGAAGAAATGCCGCAAATATGAGAGTAAAAGACAAAAGTCTCAATATTTCAGAGACAAGACTTGAAGAGATACTTCATGTAAGGATATTTGAATGACAAACACATGAAATGATGCTCCATTTTTTTGTTAGAAAAATGGAAAGTTAATATCATAACCAAAGAAGACCCATCAAAAGAGTGAATTAATGCCCACTCAAGGAATGCAAACAATATGTACTGCAAACTTTACAAAAGGTGGGGGGGTGAATCAAGGATGAGTGAAAAGGGAAGGGAGGGAAAAGGGATGAAAAAAGAATAAAGATACGTCATGTACCAATCTCCCAGAAGGAATATAAATATTATGTACTACAAACAGACTCTAATAAACTAAAATAAAAAATTTAAAAATAATGCCATGTTGGTGAGAATGTGGAAGAAGAAGGAAGCCTCAAACCTGTGGGAGTATAAATTACTACAACTACTTGAGAAAAGGTGTTTAACAGTGTCTAATAAAATTCACCATATGTCTACTCAGTAACAGCTATGACCCAAATCCATACGCAAGAGTATATGGGCGGCCAGGTGTGTACAAAATGATGTGTATAAGGATGCTCATAACCCATTCACTCAAAATGCCCAAATTGGAAACAAATCCAATAAGAGAATCAGTAATCAATTTGTGGAATATCCGTACAAGTAATCCCTATAAAAAATAAGTCCTAGATGCATGCATTAACCAGATGAATCTCAAAGAATATCATATTGAGTAAAAGCAGAGACACAGAAGACTATACATTGCATGATTCTAATGTAACTGAAATGGAAGAAGGGGCAAAATTCATCGATGTTGAAAGAAGCCAAAATTAATAGGTAAATTCAAGGCAGAGAGCAGAAATATCTTATGAAATTGGGCATGAGATATAATACGAATGTTTCATGTCATGACATAGGTTGTGACAGTGTGAGTATACATGTCAGAAGTCATTGATCTTTGTGCTAAAGGTTTGTATATTTTATTGTAAATTATACTTCAATAAAGTACAAAAATAAGTGATATATAATGATATATATGAAATAAGTGATATATAATGGCTCGTGGAAATGTTTGTGATATAATATTTTTAATCAGATATGAGTATACGGTATAGTTTCCTGTTAAACCCCCAGAAAAAACAGACAAATTTATAAATTGTATATGTAGCAGGATGTGGGTTTCTTTGTTCCTCATTCACATCTTTTTCTTTCTGTTTTGGTTTGAGTACAAAGAGTAGCCTCAAGGCTCCTGCTCTGAGGATTTGGTCCCCAAGGCAGCACTATTTGAGATGGGGCCTAGAGACACGAGTGGGCTACAGGGGCCCTAAGCTGATCACAGATTATTCATAGAGGAGATCACAGCATGGTTTGTTGGGAGGCAACGGAAACCTGGAATGTGAGGCCTACTTCAAGAAAGTGGCTCCTCAGAGCACAAACTTTAGAACCATATTTTGTCCCAGGCCCTTTCCTCTCTGGGTGTCTTTCTCTTTCTGTTTCCAGACTGCTGTGGAATAAGCATTTTCCTCTGCCCACCCATAGGCCATGACGTTCAGCCTCACCTCAGGCCCACAGCAATGGACCCAGCTGCCATGAGCTACAACCTCTAAAACCATAAACCAAAACAGACCCTTCCTCCTTGGTGCTGTGTCTGTTGGGTATTTATTTGATCACAGAGGTGAGAATCTAACATCTCTCCCTTTATCCTTACCTGGGAGTTTGATAATTCAGGGAGGAAACAGAAAATCTTGTCAGTGTGATAATATCTCAAAGCAATGGGAAGAGAGGGAATTTTCCATAAGAGTACACACACATGCACGTATATATTCTATAGCTAGAGTATGTCATAATATAGAATAATTATTATTGCATGCTCTTGATAGAGAGAGAAAATAGTTTGCTTTTCTCCAAGATGCTCCACCCTAAAAGTTCTGGGATCAAAAAGCTTCTTCTCACAAGAAAGGGAAGAAGAGAGAAGAGAACAAAAACAGAAAAGGGAATAGAAGGAGAGGAGGTGGAGATCGCAGCAGTGAACCAGGGGGTTCCCTGCACCCCCCAAGCTACGTGGATGGGTGACCTGCAGAATAAGTCACGACCGCCTCACCATCTGCCCTCCATGTTTGTTTCTGAGCAGTTGCTGTTTGAATTATTTCCGTTCCTGATAATGCACTATTATGCAGACCTTTCCAGCAAACTGAAGGGAACCTGAAGGGGAACAAAAACATGAGAAATGTTTGGGCTTTCATGGGCTAACATGCCCAGTCCTCCACTTGCAGTGAGAACCTGCACCACATAAGCCCCCAGGGAGCATCGCCATCTTTAAAAGGTGCCACTCTACAAATTCCAGATGCCTCCCCACAAGGCTGTGGACCACGTCCAAATCAAAGTCTCACAAGAACTGGGACTCCTGTCTCGTTAATCCCGATGTGCAGTGACATGCCAGCTCTTTTATCTATTGAGAAACACAAAAGCAGAGGTTTGTTTGCGAGGGATTGCTCCCTTCACAGGATGCGCCTTCTACTCTCTCCAGATCTGGGTTCAGACTCCAGCTCACTCCAATTTCAGATCCCAGTGCTGGCAAGATCCTTCTCTCTAATCTGGGGTGCTATTGCCTTCCCTTGCTGGCTACCTAGACAAAGTAGAAATGCATGAGTCAGAGCACACAGTTTGAAAGAGCTGTTCTTCCTTCCAACCGGCTCTCTCAGCAACCAGGACACCTGTGCCATCTCCTTTCTTACGGGGCACAGTGGAGACAGACAGACAGACAGACAGATATTCACTCACTAATCTTTAATTCATACTTGAACTACCAGATGTTACTGCCTTTTGCAAAAGCAGAAACTGAGTTCCGATTAAGTAGAGCGGGGGTGGGCCTGGTGTGCTACGTTTCTAACAGGTTCTAGGTGATAACCACACTTCTGGTCCACAGACCATACTTTGAACAGCAAAGGAAACCAGGAACAGAGGCTGTCCATTCTGATTACCTATTAAAATTACACGGGCACCTTTTCAAACCAATAACGCAAAGACCCTCTTAATTAGGGAAAGTACAAACGAGAAGTGGATATGCACATAAATATATCTGACAAAGGACTTATGATTTGGGTCTAGACATTTTCCCAAAGCCTCATGTGATCACAGGTGGCTTTTTCAGAGGTAGCTGAAGAAATGTGATCCTGGAATTAAGGGCATGTGATTACTAAAGCAGTACACTGATTGGTTTGCCAACACCTAATTCTGGTAGTATGAATGAGATAAAAGGGGCAGAAGGATACTGTTAGGTCCCTTGTTACTTTTATTACCTTCTGGCCACCAGGAACCGTTTCTCCTCTGTAAGGCCCATTCGGCACGCCGCCTTGCATTGAAACCAGCTGACTATGGACTAAAACCTCTGTCATCTAAGAGCTAAGTAAACCTTTCCCCTTTAATATTGAGTGTCAAGTATTTTGCCCCAACAACAAAAGAAAAGTAACTAAGACAACTTTGGATGAAGTGTAAAGACTTAAATTTATTTCACTTTGACCACTGAATATACATCTTTGCTACTCCATTGAGACAGTTGGGAAATATGTATAAAGCACTTCTGTTGCTAATTACCTATTGCTGCCTCCAGGGAAAGCACGTGTAACATCCTTTGAGTTGCCTGCTGAAATAGCCACATTTTTCATGGAACACCAGTTTTATTTGAATGAGTACCAACAGACAAATTGTGACTGCACAGACAGGCTATTTGGCAGAAATTGTATTGAAGATGAATGAAGTCAGAGAATCACTTCAAGAAAAATAACTGACAGTATGTATTGCCAACAATAAAATTCAATTTTCCAAGTAATGATTAAAGTTTCAGACAGCATCCCAGTGCTTCATGTCTCATGGTCAGATGGATGATGATTGTGGTAATTAATGCATTTTTGATATCATGTAATGCAAAATGTCAACAGTTAGGAAATCTGCTTAACCCCATAAGCTAATATTTTCCAAATAATCAGTACATGTTCAAAGCCATTCATGAGTTAAAAAGTCCATTCAAAGTACAAGGCAGATCAAGATTTTAAAAGAACACGACACAAGAGTTTTAAATTCAAGGTACCTGAGCTTTCTGTGTGCTTTTGAGATGGGTGAGGATGTGACTTTAAGTTTTAATTCTAAGCAATGCTAAGTTAACTGTCCCAAATTTTATCTCAGATTCAGGGCCAAGATGGCAATTTTAGAGGGGCTAAATTTGGATCCATGTGGCTTGCTCACAAATTCAAGAGTCACGCTCTACAATGTGGCCCCAAATTGGATTCAGATGGTTGAATTATGTATGAAGCATAAATCTCTCCTTAAAAAATATTGTAGTTTCTTTGGCCAAAGCTACTTGAAGAATTTCCCTGAAACAGTCACTCCCAGTGACCACCTAGTGCCCACCAGGTCAGCTGGGCCAATCACTTATGGCTCGCATCTGTTCCAATTAGGCAGAATCTGCAGTATAATGGGTTTTGTCAATTCATTCAGCAATAATTACTGTGCTCTTACTATGTGTCAGGCAAAGATAGATTGATATGAAACCAAGTGTTAACTTCAAGGGTTCTCATTTGCACATGTACTTTCCAAGGATTCCAAGAGGCGTGAATGTTTGTAAAGTAAGTCAAGTAAGATCTTATGTCCACAACTGGTTAGGCCCATCTTCTCTTTCCACTCTGGCCTTCTCTCTTTCATACTGTCCCTCTTGTTGACTGATGTGGCTGTAGCAATTTCTCCATTATGCTGCTTAGCTCTGTCCACTGAGTTCTTCACTTTATTTACTGAATTTTCCAGTTTTAGAATATCCATTGGGTTTCCTTTTTTAATTTTAGGAAGTATTTAAAAGCTACCTATGGGTCTGTTACTTCAACTGTTTATGGCAATATTCATTCATATTGTCTTGTCTCTTTGCCTGTGTCCCAGACATAGTTCTTGTAAAAATATTGATAGAATATACTTAAGGCCTGCCATGCTATGCAGGAAGGGATGCATACTTGCTACTGCCAGGCATCTTGAAACACAAATATTTCAGGTCCAACTTAACAAGCTCCTAACGGGGCCTATTTCTAGCTAATCTCACCTCTGCAGATTTCTATATGGGTCTCTGTCCAAGTTAGAAGCGTTCACTCTATGCCTCCTCACTGTTTTCCTTGATAATCAAACTGCTGCCAGCCTTAAGCTCCTTGACCTCTTGCTCCAGAACTGGCAGACTTTCCAAGAGTCATTGGTTGCCCAGAAATAGGTTATCACTGGCCTGGGCCGCAGATTGGCATGATACTTTTTTCATATTGTTTTAGCCCTCTGGTACCTCGAGAAAATTTGTTGAATAGTTTGACCAGTTACACAGATTTGTTTTCAGGACTGAATGACTCTGTTGCCTTTATGCCAGTTCTACTGATCTGGACAGTTAATTACCAAATGTCTCGAGCTATTGTTGAACTATTTCCTGCATGAGTTCTTGTTCCCTATGCTAGGCAGAAGACTCACGGGCAGAGGTGCCAAGACCGCATTGGTTGGTGCCCATCCTAACACCTGGTCCTACAGACCTATGAATCAATCTATCCTTCCACCTAATGGTCATCTATCCCACAGCCGTCTGCCCTCAGCTACTTCAACCTTCCGCTCACTTGTATTAATTATTCCAGTAATATCTACTGATTGTCAATTACATTGTACAAAGGTACAATGTTGGACAAGATACATTCCAAATTTTAGGAGGTCTTACTTAAAACTAATGGATTCTTGCAGCCTGAGTCAGAGGAGGGATTATAAAATGATCAGGCCCAAAGTGACTGTCCAAACCAGGAAGTACATGGCTTACCTCAAGCTACTATCAAGGGTGTACGCAAACTCCTGTTGCTGACAGCACCAAAGTCCAAATCAGAAAGCTCCACAAAGCACTTTAATGGTTTTATTTATTTATAATATGCTGGGAAACTATGCAGGGAAAATATATCAGGACAATCATGGCAGTTGTGCATCAAGATGGCTACATCAGACTGGACTGAAAAAAAATCATATAATATTCATTATAGTACTATCTGACATTGGGAAAATAATGTGTCTAAATGTTCAATAGTAGGAAACTAATGAGGGAAACCCTAATATATATACTTGATGCAGCCATGAAAATTACAAGAAGTAACCATTCTAGAGGGTCAGGAAAAGTGAATGTGCCCTCATATTTATTCCAGTGGTTCTTGGCTATGAACACATGTGCATTCACCCATGACATGTTTAAACATGGCCTTTCCCATCCCCCAGCTTGCACCGTGAGTCAGAATCCCTCCTGAAGCAAGTTCTTAAGAATCAATATTTCTGATAAACAACCCAAACTGAGAACTACTTATTAACACCATAACTTTGCAATCTGTAAGTTACTTATGATGAAAGGGAAGACTGGAAAACGTCATGAAAAATTAAAATCAGTTTGAGCCCTTGCATATCTGAGAGCTAGAGTGGTCCCTTGGTGTTTGTGGGAGATTGTTTCCAGGGCCCCTATAAAAGCCAAAATCCAAGCACCCACAATGCCTTTTTATAAAATGGGACTGTACTTGCATAGAAGCTATCCATAGCTATCTGTGTGCTTTAAAATCACCTATAGATTATAATATTTAATGTAACATCAATACTATATATACAATTATTACAATATATTTTTTAGGGAACAATGACAAGAAAAAGATGTATGTGTTTAATACAGGAATAATGTTTTAAAAATACTTTCTATCTGCAATGGATTGTATCCACAGATACATTACTGACAGATAACATAGAGTCAATTGTAATAGCTTTATTTTTATTTCTCTAATATTATGTCATAATAAGTGATCTATTAATATAATGACATAGCATACAAAATCTTTTACATTTACTGAAAGAAATCCATCTCCTTTCCTTATGTCTCGACTCGTACATTATATAGCTCATTACAAGTCTGAGTAAAATCAATAATCCATTACTTCTGTTTAAAGAGCTCCATCCAGGCCAGATTTGGCCTCATGAATCCTGAATTCCCTCACCCTACAAAGGAGCAGAAGACCGTGGGCTGCTGCTTTGCTGCGACTCCCATCTGCAAGTCCTGTTGCAGTGAAGACTTTCCTGGTATAAGGGGAGGAAGCAGGAGATTCCCTGGTTCAATCCCCGGTAACCACATATAACAATACTGGGCATGGTGACTCACACCCACCAGCAATCAGTACCACACACCACAATGCCGGGCACGATGGCTCACGCCTATAATGCCAGCACTTCTCAGAAGGCAGAGGCAGGAGCACTGCTGAGTTGGAGACTTGCCTGGGCTACACAGTGAGCTCAGGACCAGCCTAAACTACAAAGCAAGACCCTGTCTCAAAAAGAAAAGAAAACTATTGTAAGGTCTGAAGCTATCATTTGTCTCATTGGTCTAGACAGACTGAAATCTTGCTGAACTATCCAGTTTTTTTCCCTGCTGCGTGATGACAGAATGAAAACTAGAACAGCACCTGGATTATTAATGCTGTTCTGAGACACTGAGTTAACTAACACTGGCATTCCGTTGTTTAACCTACTTCAGGCCTGGCTTTCTATTAACTTGAGGCTGATGCCAACTGATGTCTCCTAGCTCAGGCTCCTGGGGACAGAGCCAATGACTGCAGGGAGCCTTCCACACTCACGTGAGAGAGCACACGAGCTGTGCAGGAGGCTAGCTGATGTGCAATACAGTTTCAAGAGTTCTCAGCCAACCCCTGACAACTTGGGGAGCCAGGCAGCCCCCTGGAACTGACTCAAACAGCAGCAAGCGACAGACAGGATCTCTGCTCCCACTTGATGACTCTCATGGCGAACAGTTCCTGGGTATAAATTCCTCCCGGGCAGAAAGACCATGAGCAGGAAGCTGTCTTCACCTGAGGGTGATTCTTGGGGAGAAACTCGACTGTGACCTGTCAGCAGACAATGTTGGCAGCAACTGGAGGAATAATGCAGTGTCCTCAGGTGAAACGCAGCTCCCAGAGCACTGCAACAGACGGAACCTCCAGTGTAATCTGCTATGTAAACAAGCAGACGCTCATGAGAGGTCTGCGGTAGCTAGAGCCCCGTTCTAGATCAGAAACCCTAAGTATGTTGAATCCGGTGGTGGAACTGTTGCTTTGGTTCTTAGAGTTTTAAACTGGAACACGCCCCTCGTTTCTGCCTGGGAGGGAACTGCGTGCTGTGGTGTGATGAATGATTTTTCTCAGGGTCAAGGTCATTCTGCGGAGCTGCTTCTGCACAATCCAGAAGTTCACTCTTGACTCCTAATTTATCACATGACTCCAGGCCTGCATTTATTTGGCAGAAGTGTCTGCCCGGTAAGCTTGGTGTAAAAGTTATAGTTTATATTAGTGATGTCTACATCGTTCTGAAAAAGCACCCTCAAGAGTCTCGCTTAGCTGTCAAGCTTTTTTACATACACCTTTTCCATTATCATAATTGGTTAAGCTATAAATGGCTCTAGAAAATTAAAGTCTTTTGTTATCCAAGTACATTTAAGCTCCTGGTGACATACAGACCAGATGTACTCAATCTAGCATTTACTCCTTCCCAATGATGAATTAAGCTCTAAAAGGCTTAATCTGGACAATCAGTTTATGTTCATCTGTGCACTGTAATCTCATAGATCTGTGTCTCCTGAACACCCATTATCTCATTTTGTTCTCGCATAGATTAGAATGTAGGCATCTAGCAGATTATTACCACTGATGGCTTACTGAAAGACACACACCCACTCAATGGACAGAATGTGCTGGGTCACTTGCCTCATAGCTCATTGTGGCAAACATACACTCAGGTGATTTCCAGGGAGACGCACCCTTGGTCAGTCTCTTCCCCTTGAGTTCAGGTAGGACCCGTGACACTTAGAATACAGCAATGGTAATGGAATATACTATTTTTTAATGTGATGGCAGATCATATTTAAAGTGAGATGTTGGAAGAGAAATGTATCCTGGACAGAGACAGTAAGACAGTGTCTTCTTGCCTGAAGCCCTTCAGTCCTCTGAACCTTAGCCCTCAGATTCACGAGGACAACTGGAAGGGCCACAGGCCACTTGCAGTTTATTTTTTGTTGAAGTTGGTTTCGTCTACAAAGAGAGATGTGGGATGGAGTTGGCTGTCTAGATTCGTATTTGTGACTCTATTTATAAATCTTAAAAACATTTTTTTCCAGAAAGTCAAAAGTAAAATACTGAGCCCACATTCTTAGGGATCATTACCTAACTCTGCCTATGTCAGTGAAATTCGGAAGCCCCCAACTTAGTTGATACACTCCCCCATGCAAATGTCTCTCTCTCACTCTGTATCTGTAGGTTTTTTTTAATTAGTAATATTTTAAGATGTGATTTTTAAAACTTTGAAATTTGATGGAATTGTGCAAACTTTGATATTTGGAGAACCATATATCTGTTAAAGGATACTTAATTTTATATCCAATTGGATTTCCATATTTTATGTGGTTTCATCCAACTTGCAATCATAATGTGTTTCTTTTGTGTGAAATATGTTGTACCTTGCATTCCAGACACAACACAACCGAATGCTAAAACAGATAAACAAACAAAAAATCTTGAAAACAGAGAAAAATAATGCATTTCTTACATGACTGTTTTTCTCCTAAGTTTTTAAAAATAAAGGTGATAAATAAAAGCAAAAATAATTATCACTGTGCTCACTTCAGCAGCACATATACTAAAAATAATTATCATTGACAAGTGAGATTTTCAAAGTATGTTTCTGAAGTACTATGACCAATACAATATACATGCAAGATGGATAGGTGCTAAAGGTAACTCAAAATGGTTAAATACTGATTCAAAATAGACTGCAAAAACTAATGCCTGAGTACTTTAATACTGTAATTCAGAATATTGTAATATAGGGTTCACAATTAAGGAAAAAATAGACAAAGAGTGTTATTTTGTCTGCTCAGAGGCCTTTAACAAAATACCATAGACTGTGGACTTAAACAATAAGCATTTGTTCTGTATGATTCTGGAGACTGAAGAGTCCCAGATCGAGAGGCCAGCCCAATGGTAAGGGCTCCTCGCCGGGGCCGCGAACTGCCACCTTTCACTGTGTCCTCAGGGGGCCTTTCCTCGGTGTTAAGGGGGAAGACAGACAGGAAAGCGTCTCCTCTGCTCAGAGATCTATCCGCACCATGAGAACCCCACCTTCCCAGAACCTCATCGAAATCTAATTCTTTCCCAAGGCCTCATCTCCTGCTATCACAACAGTGCATGAATTTGAGGGGCACAATCTGGTCCAAAGTGCACATAGTCAAAAACTCCGTAGAGAAACCAAATGGAATACTGAAAACTATTCAAAAAATGGCAAAAAATGGAAAATGGGAGAAGGAAACAATGATAAAATTGTGGAGCTATGTCCACATACAACAATATCCACGTGATGTGAAGATGTGCTCCCCATTTTGAACACAGGGAAGGTTGAACTTGGGAAGTGCTGACAGTTCAGACAGTGGGTGCCAGTGGCCTTGGCCAGAGGCCAGAAGTCAGAGCCACATGCACTGGTGCAAATGTAATTGCAGCAATGAGGAATGCTGAGGCAGGAGGATCCCCAGTTCAAGCCTAGCCTGGATAACTCAAGGAAGACCTTGTCTCAAAACTAAACTAATTAATTAAAAGGGCTGCGATGCCACTCAGCGGTAGAGTTCTCTTGGATTTAAATCCCAGTATTGGGGAAAAAATTGAAAAGCCAGCAAATGGATGCAACTTGAGACCATCATGTTGTGAAATATGTCAGACACACAAACTGAAATAGTAGACAGTTTCTCTCACAGGAGAAACCCAAAATATATGCATACATAAATAAGGAACAAAACAGAAGCTGGAGAAATACGAAGTAGAGAGGAGCTCAACTAATTCCTCATTCTGTTATTTCCAAGTTATTTCAATATATATGCTAATTTATCTGACTTATACTACTAGTTTCTCTCAGTTCATTGGAAAGAAATGGACTATTATGTTCTATTATTTGTTCAATCCTTCTTCATAACAGAGTCTTCTATGTCTATGACCTTTGCTCTGAGTAATAGCTGGGCCATTCTTTTGTGATAATGGTACCTAATGCATGAGCTAGTGTTATTCTCTAATGATTTTGTTATGAAATTTTGTTTTATTTTTATAGAAATAAGAAGTGTTTTAATGCCTATGTGTACTACATTAAAATAGATAAATAAGTGATAAGTGAGCCAGAAATCAGAAACCACAGAGTCAACAGGCTTGTCTGTTCCAAATACCAGATCCCTGGGATTTAGTACTAGCTCAACCCGAGGCCTTAAATGGAAGGAGAAACATGAAAACCCACAGGCCAGCCAGGGTGGACAGGGCCATCCCAAGGAGCAGCTTGGGAGATGACATATTCCCTACATAAGTCTCAGGCTGAGCCAGAAAACCTTCGGACTAGCAATACCGTCACCTGCTTGTCACCAAGACGTGCTCAGGAGATGCACAAACAAAGTACAGAGGGCTCATTTAAGCACCCTTATCTCACCACGTGCCATGCAGTTCCAGATGCTCCCCTGGCTGGCAGGAGAAAAGACCCAAACCCCTCAACAAGGTCCTCTATGAAAGTTGTGCCTGCTCACGCCCAGGAAGGTGCTGCCCTCCAAATGATGCCCTTGCCGCACTCCCCCGGGCTCAGGGTAGGCAGGATCAGCTGTCCCTGGTCCCCTTCAGGAAACCCGCGAGGCAGCCCTCCCAGCTATACTTCCCTAAGTCCCCAAAACACAGCTTCCAGCCAATCCAGCTCAGAGTCCGTTTGGTAACACCACAGTGTTCCTTCGTAGTAGCAATAATAATACCACAGCCACCATCTGTGAAGCATCTAACTGGCGAGCAAGAAAGGTTTCACTGTCCTTATGGACAGCAGCCTGATCGAGGCTGATGTGCTTCGTGAGCTTATTGTGTGCCTGGTCCTGCACTAAGTGACTCTCATATAGTATTTCACTCACTCTTTTGTCAAACCCACAAGGCACGTAACGTCATTCTCAATTGAGTGAAGAAGTGTGGCTCTAAGCGGTTAATCAGTACAACTTAAGAGGAGAGAAGTCAGGACCAGAGACTAACTCTGTCTCACTGGAAGGATCAGGGCTATTCTGGTAGCAACTCAAGTGATCAAGTGATCAAGAGACTGAACTCACAGCCTCACCCTTTACAATTGGCATTAATCCTCATGAGAAGACCAAGTCTGTTTGGCTCCGCCTCCAGCACTGTTGCCTTGGAGATAATTCCACGAGAGTCTTGGAGGCAACAGAAACAGCCAAACCACAGGAGCCTCACAGCCATTTACGGTGACATTCTGGACTTGCTACTCACTGTCCGTGGGCCGTGGTCCTGTCACTCACCTGAGAGCCACAGATTCTCCGTGAGATAAATGAATAGTAACCATCTTCAAAGGGTTGTGGAAATTTAGAAGGATAAGCACATGAGTCCCCTGATACCGGTAAGAGGGGAGGGAAGGCGGGCAGGCCCCACAAGGAACCACTTTGATGTAGGCACATGTTTCTCCTTCAATTTGTAGTCCATTAAATATTACAGATATACACATGGGGAGAAATGCTGAGAATTGTGACACTTCCCTGTTGGTTTATACTTTGATGGTGCCCCAGCTGTCCCTCAAGTCCTGGGTGCCTATTCCAGGCCTCATATAGGTGCTGGACCTTTCCAGGGACACAGTCTGGATGGAAACGTGCCACGGAGAGCAAGGCACCGCGCTAAGGTCAGACTCTAGGAGAGCTGGGGCGGCCCTGGGTGTGAACGCACAGCGAGAACAGAGTTCCGCAGCCTGAAGGAGTGGACGGAGCGGGGCCGGAGGCTCGGTCTCATCTACACAGAGGTGACCCTGAGAACAGGAGCCGGGAGCCTCCTGGTGTTGAAGTGGAGACAACGGCAAGCAATGGGCAGGGGGATAAGAAGCTGGTGGTAAAGAGGTGCCCGTGCGCATAGGAAAGAATGCTGGGACAAAATTTAATAAGGCAAGAGGCATTTCATGTGAGCAACAGGGGAAATGAACTAGTCCCCAAAAATGGTCTCAAACCTCAAGAACCTACTTAGGTCAGGCCACCATCACATTTTGTGTTTCCATAATAGCTTTAATGAGATATAAGTCCCATACCACACAATCCACCCATTTATTGTGCGCAGCTCAGTGTTTTTGTTATATTCACAGACTTGTGCAATCGTAACCAAAACCAATTTAAGAACTTTTTTTTCATCTCCTCAGAATGAAACTCCACACACTTGAGCCACCCATGGGCACACAATCTCCATTTTCCCCAGCCCTAGGAAACCACTAAGCTACTTTCCACTTCTGCTAATCTCTAACCCATCCTGGACATTTCACACGCAGTACATGTAATTGAAGTGTGGTCTTCGTGACTCCCTGCTTTCACTTAGCACGCTATGTTCTTCTCATCCATATTACAGCATATGCCAATGTGATGTTCCCTTTTATTACTTGGATCAGTTAGAGTTTATTAAAGAAAAATATAAAGGATTTACAAGGTGAGTTTACAATGGCTGCCTGAAGAGTAAGGCGTGGAAGAGTGCACAAGGCTATCTGTGCATGGTGCACGTGAAAGACTCCTTCCCATGGATGACTCATTCTGTCCTCAAAACACCCTTCAGAAAGCCTTATTATTATTTTTACTTTACTGAAGAAAATCAAGGCTCAAAGAAGCTGGTGACTTGGTCAAGTTCCCCATGCTCATCAGTGGTAGAGCCAGCTTCCAGGAAGCAGGTGTACAGCATCAGGAATAAGGTGATGGAAGGGGGATATGTGACCTTTGCCTGAGCCGTCTTGGGAGGAACACCGAGTGTAATCGTTTTCTATCCCAGCCCCCTGCCTTCCCTGCAATCACCCACACCCCTATATACATAAGCTTTGTTTCCTTTTTTAACCATCAAATTTTTTCTTTCCCTTCTCAGCTTTCCCCCCACCCATCCCCTTGCCCTTTTCCCTTTGAACATTTGCTTCCTATTTCACAATACCCATCCTACATTTTGGAACTCATTTATACTTTCAGTTTCTCATACCAGAGAAATGACACGGTATTTACACATCTGTGTCCTACTTATTTCACTGAAGAGTTTGGAGGCTAAGAGAACAATCAAAAAAAAATCAATGAATTGAAGAGTTGATTCTTTGAAAGAATAAACAAAATTGACAAACCCTTGGCCAACATTATAAAAAAAAAAAACAGAAAAGGTTCCAATCAGGAATGAAATGAGGGGGGGGATCACCACAGGTCCGGCAGAAATGCAGAGGATAATAAACACCTACTTTAAGAACCTGTATTTCAATACAATGGAAAACACAAAAGAAATGGACAGATTCCTAGACACATAAGAACTTCCAAAGTTAAATGAAGAAGATATAAAAATGATGAACACCCACTATCAACCTGTGAAGTTGAAAATGCAATGAAAAATCTCCCAACGAAGAAAAGTTCTGGCCCTGATGGCTTTACTGTTGAATTCTACAAGACATTTAGAGACGAGTTAATGCCACTACTTCTCAAAATCCATAATGAAATCAAAAGGGAAGCAGTACTCTCTCCCCCTCCCCCTCCCCTCCCCCTCCCCTCCACTCCCCCTCTCCTGGTGGATGAAAAGATGCCACGCCCTTTTAAGAAACTATCGCGATGCAGATGCAGATGACGCAAGTGACGCAAGTGACGCAGACCAATCATACATTGCTAAATGCTACT
Source organism: Thryonomys swinderianus (assembly GCA_004025085.1). Lineage (NCBI taxonomy): Eukaryota > Metazoa > Chordata > Mammalia > Rodentia > Thryonomyidae > Thryonomys > Thryonomys swinderianus. The sequence continues at coordinate 24,576 of PVIC010010508.1, forward strand.
TCCACCCTTGCGTCTAATCACACCCCGCTGCGAGCACTGCTCCCGCCCTCATCCAATCGCATCTCAAGCCGACCTATATAAATGCCTGTAACTTCTATAATAAAGGGGAGAAACTTCTTGACCAACACGGAGTCTGGGAGTTCGGATTCCACATCCCCTCTCACCCTCCCGAGGTCATCGACAACGCTGGTAACCGACCCAGGCCGGATGACATATGACTGCCCCAATTACAGTCCATGCAGAACCACCCATTGCTTTGGTTATTAACCCCAAAGCTCACAAAGCGAGGAAAGCCCTTGGTGATCTGTGTCAGTCACACGTTTCGGTCATCAGCTCAAAGGCCCCAGCCCTCACTTGCCCCCTTTCCTTCTCGAAGCACCTTGAGAACAGACATCAGTTCTGCTTATCAGCGTGTCCCAAACACCAGGAGAGTGGCAGAAAGTGATTGGTCAGTGAACTTTTCTGTCTGTGAGTGCGTTAAGCTCAGTGTGCAGACAGCCTCCAGGACACCCCAGTGAGCCCAAGCTCTCGTCACTGAGGCCTCTGGGTGGGCTGAGTTTTAAAGACCTCCTGACAGGATATATATGATAGAAGCTATGGGATCTCACTCCCATTATAAGACAGAGGCTTCCTAGCAGCACAGCCCTGCCTGGCAGGAGTGAGGCCCTGAGTTCAATTCCTGGTACAAAAAAAAAAAAGGCTTCCATGTCATTTTTTCTTGTACACTTATGGCAGGAAGTGAGCAGGCAAAAGGAAGAGGACTACAAGGGTCAGTGAAGACCTGCGGCCCCCATCCCAGCAGCCTCTGAGAAAGTCAGAGCCTCAATCCAGCAGCCTGAGAGGAAGAGAAGCTGCCCAGGCCCTCCCCCGCCATGAACTTACCCGCTGATCCTCCGGCCCCAGCTGAGGCTTCAGACAAGACCACAGGCCCCGCCAACCAGCTGAAGGACGGAACATTACACAGTGTGCCGAGTGGGAACACGAGCCACGCTGCTGCCCCTCCCCCCTTCTCTCCTGGTCTGGCCCCTCTCTCTCCACTGTGGGGTGCATCTCCCCTTGTAAGGACATCAGCTGAGCAGGTCTTGGAGGCTCTCCCTGGCGTTGGGCGGGACTAATCCCCACCCCCACCCCCACCCCAGGGTCAGTCTTCATTCTGACCACAGAGCACTAAGCCAGGGCCGGAGGTGCAGGACAGACAGGTAGCCAGGGAAGCTGGAGGTCGGGAGTGAGGCTCCTGGGACATCGAGGCAGGAGATGGGAGGAACAGAAGACTTCTCTCCCCGTTCCTCACCCTACCCGGGTTTCTAGGCACGAGTGCTGATAGCACGCTGGATTCGAACCCTGCTTGCGTGATTTCACCCTTCTAGTTTTTGATGTATAAAATGAAGGTGAGGACTCCTCCTTGTTGAGTTGTCACAAAGTCTAAACTTGATATTGAACAACACTCTGTTGACCAACCAATGGGCCACAAAAGAAATTAAAGAAGAAATCAAACAGTTTCTACAATTAAATGATAACGCCAGTACAACATACAGGAATTTATGGGACACAATGAAAGCAGTTCTACGAGGGAAATTCATAGCAGTGAATGCCTATACCTGGAAAATAGAGCAAACTCAAATAAACTTGATATTGTATGTAAATGCCCGGCACAGCCTCCAGCACAAGCTACCTGTCAAAGTGTAGCCCCGATCTCGGCTACTGTTGTCTGCTCTCTGTGAGGTTGTGCCGGGGGAGAAAATTACAATAATCATCCTTGTTGGGGGACTATTTTGGGGATACTATTTTGTGATTTCCCACCTATGTCATATGCATTTTCTACCTCATTTGCCATCAGCCCTCTGAACTGGAATGGATTATGATTACCGTCTCTCTTTTGAAGCAGACACAGAGGAGGAAGAAAGAAGTGGAGATGTGGAGGGGGTGAGAGAAGGAAAGGGGAGCAATGCCTTCCTAACCTGCTACAAACAGGCAAAGGAAGCAAAATGCACCCCACTTTCAGACTGCTTGCACTTGTGTCTCTCTCTCTTCAAATCCCAGAAGTATCAAACCACAGTCCGCACGAGACTGAAGATCCAGACTGTTACCCTCCTTACATGCTACCTTCTTCAGATCTCAGTTTTCTCATCTGCAAAATGAATGCAACAGGTATAACAGCTCCAGGTGGTGGTGCTCAGAAAATCAAAGAAGACACTAGCCGTGAATACGCTTTCCAAGCATAGAATATAATATCATTGTCTGGAATGTGTTCTCCAAGCTCCTCTCTCATCTTGTAAACTCTCAAGGCACTGATTTTCTTTTCCCATCTTTCCATGGTCTGCCACACCTCTCTCTGAGGACTATTATTATCTGTCTCCACTGAGCCCCCACCCAATGGGCCATGTGACCCCAGAGGCCAGGGCTGGCCCAGAACTAGCACACAGTGTGCACTCCCTGTGTCCACTGCAAAAAGAACAAAGATGTCTCTGGTTTCCTCAGTCTAACATTGTCCAGAGAGATGAGAAGAACGAAGGGGAATGTGAGAGAAGAGACATTCTTCTCTTTCTTGGTCCCTTTCTCTCGTTTCCACTTCCCTGGGTCATCTGGATTTCGAGCAAGAATAATGCAAAGCAAACTTTGAAACTAGTATTTTTAAAGGATGCTTTGCATTTTTAGAAACCAGAGGAAAATACACCACATCAGTTCCAGGCTGAGCAGTTGATGAAGTTTCAACATGTGGAATTTACCGCAGGCGAGGAATTGGAAAGCTACCATGGGGTCCAATCACAGGGCCAGAGGGCAGGATTCAGATGCTGAGGTTGGCCTCAAGGTCTTGCCCAGCCACAAATCTGTCCTCACAGATCCAGCGTGGCATGACTTAGCTGGCCAGCCCAAGGTCAGAGTCGTTCCAACAGGGTATGTCAATCTGGGTGGTAGATTCTAGCCAAAAACTCTGGCCAAGCATTTTAGCTAGTCAAACTAATTGTCTCCTACTTGTGTTTCAAAAAACACTATCAGGAGAAAAACTTGACTTTTTAGTAAATCATGGTAAGACAGCTGAGTAGCCATTGCCCAAAAGATAAAAATAGATCCATACTTCACATCAAGAAATGAAAAATAAACTCCAAGTCAGAGATCTAAATGTAAGAAATAGTCACACGAGTTGTAGAAGAAAAGATGAGCATATTCTTTCATAACCCAAGAGTAGGCACAGGTTTTCTTTCTAATTATAACTCAAAATCCAATCGCAAAAAAGGAAAGAATGGTCGATTTCACCACAGTAAAAATCCCTTGACTTTCTCATGATAAAAGCAACATAAATAAAATTAAAGCACAACTGAAAAAAAAGAGGTAATATTTTAAACTTGACTTCAGATAAAGAGCAAATTTCCCTAATTTATACTCTAAAAGTGGGAAAGACAAAGTCTGATAGAAAAATAGACAAACTTGAATGACCAATAACCAACTCACACACACAAAAAAATTGGTCCTTAAACATATGAAAAGGGGTTCAACTTCACTTGTGATTTTAAAAATGCAAATTAAGGGCCGGAGGGCTAGCTCAGTGGTTCCAGTGCCTGTCTTGCAAGCGCAAGGTCCTCAGTTCGATCCCCAGTAACCACATATAATGCTGGGCATGGAGACACGCCCACCAACCATCAACACCGCATACCACAGTGCCGGGCGTGGTGGCTCACGCCTGTCATCCCAGCACTCAGGAGGCAGAGACAGGAGGAGTGCTGAATTCGAGGCTTGCCTGGGCACCATAGTGAGCTCAGGGCCAGCCTGAACTACAAAGCGACACCCTGTCTCAAAAAGCAAAAAAAAAAAAAAAAAAAAAAAATGCAAATTAAAACACTGAGATAAAACATTCTACCTATTTGATTGGTAAAGCTCAAACCAATGACCACATGTACTTTTGGCGAGGCTATGGGGGACACTGAGGACAATGGGAAGCAGCCCTGCTCTCTTGGAGGATTTGAGCAACACCTGACAGAGTCCATACCTTTAACCCGGGGTTACAGCTTCTACCTGAGTGTTTCAGAAAACCTCGGGCACCATGGGTGGGACTTTCGGGAGAGGCTGGACCATGGGTGTGTGAGGCTAGATCAGGGAATGTGACTATGGATTAAGGGTGTGATTCACTATTTGTGAGGCTTTAGAAATAAGAAATCCCCATTGCTTGGTTCTCCGGCTTTCAGACAGCACATCACGGGACTTCTCAGTCTGCATCACCACACTGCAGGTTTTGGACCTAATAAACTTCTATCTATTGATAGATCCTATTGTCTCTGTTTCTCTGGAGAACCCTGACTCATACAGAAAGATATTTAAACACACGTACACATACACACACACACAGACATGTCTGGTAAGCAAAAAGTATCACCAGAAGGACAAATCAGAAACTGATGAAATTCATTTACACAGGGGTATTGTGGGAATGGGACAGAAAGGTTATTTGGATGGGGACAGAGGAGAAGAGATAAAAGCATGGCATGTCCATGGAAACATCTTTTGCATAGTTTTGACTTCCAGAACATATTACCTTTAAAATACTCAGGGGAAAAAAATCAACATAGCCACTGGAGGAAAAAAAAAAAAAGGAATATATATAGAAACACATGAATAGGTCACAGATGTGCAAATATGGTATCTTTTCTCTGATATGAGAAACTGAAGCTATAAATGTGTTCTAGAATGCATGATTGATATTGTGAAATAGTAAATATTCACAGGGTAATGGGGCTTAAAGGTAAATAATGAAGAAAGAAAAAAATTGATGGTAAAAATTTTTTTAAAAAAAAGAAACACATGACCTAACTGTATCTCAAATGTAAGCAAAGAGAAATGTAGAAAGAATTCATATAAAGCTTCAACATGGTGTTTTGGCTGAATACCTTCAGGCCAAGGACAAAGAGAAGCAGAAACAAATAGTGAATTTCAGGTAGTGAGTTTGTTTTTCACATAACTATGGATTAGCAACTCCAAAATGAGACCGTGTGAATTCTAGGATTAAAAGTGCGACTCGGTTTATTACCGTCAGAGAAGAGAGTTCCAGATATGAAAAGAGGAAGCCTGGACGGACCCCGCTGGTGTTGAATTGCAACTGGATGCACCAACGAGCAACTGGACTTTTAGTAGGGAGGAAGGGAAGGAGAAAGAGAGGGAAGGAAAAGAAACAGAATAAGAGGAAATTGTGTAGTTTAAGAACTACTCAGTGAAAGCGAGTTGAACAGATGCCCTTTCTGCAGGATCCTTTTTTTTCCTGAAGCAACTTCTGGACTTCGTTCGCACTGTTTGACTGTAGAACCTTCTCCCGTGAGCTACAACCCGAGATGGAGCTCACGCGAGGCCTCTGGGGACAGCCAGGGCCCAGCAGGATGCATCACCCTCCTTGCTAGCTGAGGGCGCTTGGGCAATCTATTTGCAAACCAAAAAAATGTGGGAGGAGGAATATGCTAAGATGGAGACTCGGGCCCATGCCTGGGCACCTTGTTAGCTTTTCCTTTTCCCTTCCCCCTCGCTCCCCAACTCCTCTTCCCTTTCCCTCCTCTTTTCCTAACATTTCCGTGAGATCCCCTCCAGGAGCCAGCCCCTGTTCCAGGCAGCTTCCAAACAGCAACCCTTAGGGCTGGAAGGAGAGCAGACACTCAGGCCAGGAAGCCTGAAAGCGATTGGCCACGGGCAACACGCAGGCTTGTTTTTTCCTCTCTTGGAAGCTAACCATGTCAAACCTGCAGCTGGGTGACAAGTCTGATTTCCTTTCAGAAACTAAAACGAACAAAAACATGGAAGGCAATTTGCATAGCTTGCAGAAAATCATCTACCCCTCACTTCTAATCTCCAGGAGGACCAGAGGTCAGAAGGCACTCGAGGGAAGTGAAGGGACCCACTACAGTGCTGTTTTCCTTTAAGAAACAGCCTGGTCCTCTCAGTCCAGCTGTGTACCTGCGGAGGAGGGCGCCAGGCACGCGCTGAGGCCTCAGTCCCCACCTCTGATTGGCTGAGCAACCGCAACCACGGGCGCTGTGAACTCACGGTGGACCAATCGCAGAAGAGCCTCGTGGACTCCTCCAGTCCGCGATGCAGTCAGAGAAGATGGCAGAGACCGGTTCTGACTGCTGTGCCTCTCCCAGTGGGGCATTACCCGCCCTCTTCTGCAGGCTCCGCCTCAAAGTTCAGAGTCAGCCCACGGAAATAAGAAACAACCCTCCAGGCCCCCAGCCTCAGATTCACCCGCAGGACCACTGAGGCCAAGCGCACCTCCTGCTTGCTACTCCTCGCCACGGAAGTAGGCAGAGGGGCCATCCCTGGGCACGCTGTCTGTGTCAGGCTGTCGGCATCCAGCGGGCGGCTGGCCACACAGGAATGTTTCTGTCACCCTGCCCTCCTTTCTGTGGGATGGCACCCAAAATTAACCCCTCGCTGTATTGACATCTCTCCTCACAGAGACGCTCCCAGGGAGGCTTCCAGACCTGCTTTAGGGAGTGCCGAGGAAAATGGGCGAGTGTCTTGGAAGCGAGGAGTATTTTGAGGGAGATTAAGAGCAATGTGTCTTCGACTGTAATCATTTTTCAATTTAAACATTCACTCTAAACGCTGGGCGTGGTGGCTCACGCCTGTCATCCCAGCGCTCACTCGGGAGGCAGAGGCAGGAGGATTGCTGAGTTTGAGACTTGCCCGAAGTACAAAGTGAGACCCTGTCTCAGAGAAGAAAAAAAAAGAACTCACTCTCATTTGGGATCAGTCCTGTTTACTTCTATTCATTTTCCTTCCTTCCCGCATTCTGCCCGCTCATCTGGCCCTATTCCCGGAAATTACTTCCAAATAAACTGTCTGCAACCAAATCCTGTTCTCAGAGCTGCTTTCAGGGGAACCCAGCCCACAGCACATGCGGCCGTTTGTCCTAGTTCCCATCCCGACAGATTTCACCATTTCACGCCATCTCCAATGGCTCTCAAAAGCACTTTCATCTTATGAACACAGTAACAACAGTCATAAATATAATTATTGCTAATATAAAGTATGAAAAATGCTTGATCAGTGAATATCCCCAACTGCAAATGCTATGATTCTTTGGACAAGTGGTAAATTCCTACAGGCTGTCAAAGTCAGAAAAGGTTTTAAGAAGGAGGTGAACTTTGATACAGGTCTTGCATGATGTAGAAGACTAGATGAGGAAGATCCACCCCTGTCCCCGACTGTCCGCACCTTTTTCTTTTCTTTTCTTTTCTTTTTTTTTTTTAGAGAGAGAGGTTTTCACTTCACTTTGTAGTTCAGGCTGGTCCTGAGCTCACTATGTAGCCCAGGCTAACCTCGAAGTCAGCAATCCTCCTGCCTCTGCCTCCGAGTGCTGGGATGACAGGCGTGAGCCACCACGCCCGGCAATCCCGCTCTTTAAGGCTTGCAGGGATGCTCTGTATCCTGCTTACCGACCCTTCATCACAGACTTTTTCAGCCGGTTCCCCTTTAGGGCTGTTGTGATGCTGATGCTGTGAACACGGGGTACAGGGTCTGCTTGAATCCCTGTTTTGATATCTTCAGATACACACCCGGAGTGCTGTGGCTGGATCAGAGGGTAACGCTGGCTTCAGAGTTCTGAGAAAGTGCCGCCCTGTTTTCCACTGCAGAAAAGCAGGAGTGGCTATCTTGTTTGCAGATAAAATAGATTTCAAACCCAAACTGATTAAAAGAGATAAAGAAGGTCATTATATCCTCGTACAAGGAACTATCCAAGAGAAAGAAATAACAATCATAAATATTTATGCACCGAACTCTAATGCTCCCAACTATATAAAACAAACATTATTGGACATGAAAAGCCAGTTAACCACGAATACAGTAGTGGTGGGGGACTTCAATACTCCACTGTCACAAATTGACAGATCAACTGGACAAATAAGGAAATACTTGAGCTAAATCAGACTTTTGAGCAAATGGACTTATTAGATGTCTACAGAATTTTTCACCCTACAAAGTGAGAATATACCTTCTCCTCAGCTGCTCATGGATCATTCTCCAAAATAGATCGCATTCTAGTCCATAGAACAAACTTAAGTAAATGCAAAGGAATCGAAGTTATCCCCTGCATACTATCAGACCATAGTGCCTTGAAACTGGAGCTGAATAGCAGAAGAAAGATCCTCACAAACACATGGAAATTGAACAATACTCTGTTAACCAACCAAAGGACCACAAAAGAATGAATTCTTTATAGAAATGTTATTGATACATTTTAGATATGTGTAATAATAACACTCCCAGAATTCCTAACATCTAATAATTATACCCATTCTGCAGATTTGAAAACTGTTAGCATAACCAACTTCACACTCCTAAATGGCAGAGCTGAGACTTGACTCAAATTCAGAACTTCTTGCTCTAGAATCTATATTCTCTATATTATTCCACTCATCCTCTGACATGTCTAATTCTTGGTCTGCTAAGTAGAAGTCAGTTACAATGTGTGATGCACACATGTGCACACACACACACACACACACACACACGTGACCAGCAGTTGATTCTCCCTCTCCCAGACATGCGCCTTCCCTGCTCTGGGAGTTGCTCTATGAGAAGCCAGACTCTGCCCAAGGCCAGCCGTCCACAAGGTCGCACCAGAAACCCACAGCTAGGGCGAGAGCAAGGATATTAAATCACACACAAGTCACTTCAAAAATGATGATCGTTTCATCTGCAGAGGAAGGAAAAGATGGATTCAGTTATTTAATAACCATTTATTGATGCCCTGGGAAACGTACATGAATAACACACTTCCTGCATTCAGATAGATCACTGTCTCACAGGTGGGGCAGGTGAAGACACAGTTACAGCTAATTACATGCAGGCCAATATGCAAAATGGGTACTAACTGGAAGAACACAGGAGTCAGGCAGCTCCCGTGCTTCTCCATGCAGAACACAGTGCCGTGTAAATAAAGAACCAGGACACACCTGTGTGCATTACACCCTTGGGTTGCTGGGAAAAAAATGGCCTGATCTGGAAGCCTCAGCTGAACCTTCTTTGCTCACAGGTGAAGCTGCAAAGTCCAAGATTGAGATTCGCAGGACTTAATTCCCAGACAGACCCCTCTTCCTGCCGGCAGGAAGTCAGGATGTCCCTCTCCATGGTAGGAAGAGGTCCTCTGATGCCTCTTCCTTTTCTTACATGGTGCCACCCCACCAGACAAGGGACCCTGATACGACCTCACTCAACCTTAATCCACTCCTAAAAACTGTCTCCGAATAGAGTTCATACTCTATAGGGTTTAGGGTTTACCAGAATTTGGGGAGACACATGTTCACTGTGTCATGGCTTCTCTGAGGACAACACAGCAGGACACAACTCTTCTGAAGAAATTAACCATGGAACACATAAGAGGACCCCTTATCTAGGAATATCATCCTGCAAGGCAGAACATGTGAGCTGGGTTTTGAGGCATACATAGGAGTGGGCCAAAGGGAAAAGAAGAGAGTAAGGGCTCTCCCAAAAGTTGATCAAGCACATGTGGGGAGATCAGCTGGAGAAGCCCGGGCACGTTTGAGAAATGACAAGACGTGGTTCACATGGAGAGGGGCTAACCCAGCAGGGGGCAAAGGCGGGTGAAGCCAGTTCAGGGGTCCCTAAGATAATAAACCTCCCCTGAAAGCATCTAGGAGACTATGGAAGTTTATTTAACATGAGTTCTTATTTAATTAACATATATCATGATTTACCATTCACGCATCCTAGAGTACATAATAAACTTTTGTCTCCTTTTTTTTTGCAATAACTTTTTCTGATTAGGAAAGTCATACAGATTTTTTTCATAAACTTGTCATGCCTCAGTTTCCTCACACATAAAGTAAAAAAAAAAATGACTAATCACATTGTTACGAAGATTAAATGAAATAATGCCCGTAACACACATAGAGACAATTCCTGATATAAAATAAACAGTGAATAGTTTCTAATTAGTTACAGTGACTCATATGTGACCCAAGGCCTAAGGACGGTGACTACCGCATGAGGGTGAGTGAGCTAGAAAAGGGGGCCTGCAGCAAAGGTGGGGAGCACTCAGGTGTAAGGTGAGGAGGGAGATGAAAAGATGCAAAGGAGATGCAGCCAAAGTGAAGGAAGCCTCGCTTCAAAGAAGCAAGTGCCAGGAAGAATGTCCATACACTCCCGTTCACTGTACAAGAGCCAAGAGGAAGAGCCGCACAACCACTGAGCGAATCATGGTCTACCGTGCCGTGGAATATTATACAGCCTTCAAGAGGAGGAGATGCTGCTATACGGTAGAGCTTGGATGAGGATATTATACTAAGTAAGTTGAACGTATTATACTAAATAAAATAAGATGTTGTCCTGGTTTAGATTTAAAATGGTCCCCCAAAGTCTCCTGTGTTCAGAGGCGGATCAGAGGGATGGATTAATCTGTCCTAACTGGTTTCGATAGACTTGCCTCAGTCTTTTGGTTTTAATAGGAATTTAATTCCTAACTGAATATACTGCCGGGAGGTGAGGCTGCTTGGAGCTGGATCGCTGAGGACGTGACCTTGAAGGGTGTCTTCTCATCCCTGGCACCTCCCCTCTCCCTCTGCTCTCTGGACGCCGTGGAGTGGGCAGCTGGCCTCCGCCGTCCCCTCCAAGCCCCTTCTGCTTTGCAGCCAGCTGACCGTGCATGGACTGACACCTCTGAAACATAAGCCAGAATAAACCCGAGCTGCGGGGGTGGGTGTTTTGTGCCAGCAGTGGACAAGTGACTCACGGAGATAGTTACGTGTGACTCTACTTCCATGGTAGTACCTAGAGGTGCAAAATGTAAAATGACAGAACAATTGTGATTTCCGGGTGCTGGGGAGAGGAGGAGGTGGGAGATGCTATCCAATTCAGCTCCGCAAGACCAGGAGCCCAGGGCACATGGAGGTGAAGGTAACCCAGCAAACGCAGGTGTGTTGACCACTATGTCCTTAAAAACTAGTAAAATGGCACATTTAATGCTATGCATACTGCGACGCAACTGAAAATGAAACATTTTTTAGAAGAAGAATGAGCCGTCAACAGTGGTAGCTTCTGCTGAAAGGTCCAGAGGAGTACGAACCAAACAGGCTGTGGGGTGCAGGCTCCGACCCCCGTTCGCCAGCGGCCGAGGCAGGAGGATCACAAATCGGAGACAAAGCCTCGCGGCAGAGCGATTGTGGGAGATGCCGTCTCACAATTTACAACTGCAAAAATGCCAGGGATATTGCTTGGTGTGATGGTCCTGAGTACAGAGTCTGCTACCACACAGTGCGCGGGGCCGCGGATAAGGGTGTTGTTGGTAAGGCTGCAGGACACCGGTGGGGCCCGGGGCACGCCCGAGTGGGAGACAGTAGGTATAGGAAGCTCAGGGGTTCGCGAGCAGACGGGGAGGCCACTCGCATCCGTTAACTGAGAACGCGTGGCGGCAGCTGTGCGAAGGGCTTTTTATCCTTCCTGTATTAAATTCCTATTAAAACTGAAAGACTGAGGCTCATCTATCAAAACCAGTTGCGCAGTGTCTCGGCTACAGAGAAAGCACTGCGGACCCTCCCGCGCGTCCCCCCCCCCCCGGGTGCCGTCTGGGGCGCGTGCGTCCCCGCTGGCCGGGGCGTCACGGAAAGCTCTGGAAGCCTCTCCATCGCTGGCCGGTGTGCGCAGAGGCCTCCCCGCGTTCGCCCACCGGTGTCTCCGCGCCAGTGTGCAGAGGCGCCGAGACGGGGAAAGCTGGGTTCGAGCCGAGGTCCGCGTCTATGCCAGAGCTGATCCGGAGCCGTCGGGGGCTGGGGCTGGAGCGTCCGCGTCGTGTGCAGAGACCGTGCTCTGCCGCAGACAAAGGGGAGGGCGGAGGGCCGGCTGTGCGGTAGGAGGACGTCCCGAAAGTCCAGGACAGACTTCCAGGCAGAGCTGGGAAGCACCGTGCAAGCCCACGTTGTGTGTCTGATCGTGACTTATCGGCCATCCGTGCCGGCCACGGGGGTGGGAGCGGTGAATAAAACACAGTCCCTGACCTCGTGGTCGTGAGGACTGTGCCCCAGCCACGGCGAGCCAGGCCACAGCTGAGGGTCAGCTCCCGCGCTGGGACCCAGGCTAACATCCGCGCTCTGTTGCTCGGTGAACGTGTGATCTGGGTGAACGGCTGGGTCTCTTCACGCCCCTGTTCGCTGCTGTGAGCGAACAGAATTCATCTCGTTCCCGCCTCGTTGCTTGCTGTGGAGAACAAATGAGCTGGTATACAAAAAGCGCTTAGCACAGCGTTGGGTGCCAGGAAACAGCTGATGAATGTTAACTGTTATTACTGCGCAGGCCAAGCGTTTAGCCGGGACACGAGCCGGCCTCTATTTTAATTACGCGCTTTGCAAAGTAATAACGAAATTTCCTCCTTTGCCCTGAGAAACTGCGTGTGACTTCCAGGCTTCACCAATGCCAAATTAATGGTCCAAGTTAGAAGATTCTAGGTAGATACGGGCACTGAAATAAACGGATAAAGCTGGACCCCAAAACGATAACCCTGTGCAGGATCATGGTGGCTTCTTTGCCACGCGGTCCTTTCTTCTCTCTCTTCTTTCTTTCTCAACAATAAAACCTTGTTCATTCTGTAACCATAAAAGCAATGATGCGGCTGTTTTTACAGTGATATCCAAGCAAAGGATCTGCAAGCCCAAAGGAAAGAGAGACACAGCCCTGCCCTCTGCCCTGAGAAATGAAAAAGCACCGACCAGTCACCATTGCCCCAAGGAGCAAGCACAGAGGGACGACTCAGAAGTGGCTTCGGACACCAGCTGGTGCCTGAAGCAGGAGGCACAGAAGAGCCAGCAGCCGCCCGCCCAGCTCTACAGAGAAGCTTTGCTTCCCAAAGGAAACAGGCAGCCGGGCTGCCAGGCTGCCAGGCTGCCAGGCCAGGAGAGCAGACGGCGGGTTCTGACCTTGACCCTGAATTGCCGAGGGGAGCGCTGGACACACAGGCAGAGCCCGCGCCTGTGGAAATAGAGGACATCACGCCACCAGCCCCACCGCTCCCCAGTCCAGCTCCCACGTGGCTCTGCCCCAACAAATTCAGTATCCCTCGCCACCCTCACCTCTCTGGCTTCGGCTCCCCTCAGCCTTGCACAGAGCCGGGGACACCGGGAACGAGGTGCTTTGATGTCTTAATCCATTTCTTTTTATATTCCTCATGTAATGTCCCAGTTTCCGTCTCCATTCTTGGGGACACTGACAGTCAGTGTGACCCTTCTCCTGACCAGCCGGGGGGCCCTGAGGCCAAGCTCAGCCCTTTGGATTCTCCCTCCCTAAGAACAAACCAGATGCCCCAACACGCCTTTCCATGGCTCCTGCGGAGCCCAAAGCACCCCCTGCTTCTAGGAGCCTCATTCTGCAGCTCACCTCCACTGCCGAGAGCCCTGCTGTATCCTGCCGTTAAGCTTTTTCTCGCTTAAAGAAACCAGAGCACTACGTCTGCTGTTTGCACCTAAACACCCCAAATCTGCTGTTTGTCACAAAGAGCAAAGACAAACAGAGACAGTGATTAGCACCCATTCGGGCGTGACTGTCCTTGACTTGCACACCCGCTGCCCGTACGGCGAGCCGGCAGCTCAGGAAAACGCCCTGGCTTGCCGATGGCCACACAGCAAGTAAGTCTTCCAACAGGCATCGCCCTAGATCTCCAGGCGTCTGGACCCGAGCAGGTGGAGAGGTGCGGAGTCGGAATCGCTCTGCCTTTGCAGCTGGTCGGGGGCGGGGCAGCTTGGGGGTGTGCTCAACACCCAGTGTTCATTCACATCACATGCATCTCTTTCCCACGCTCTCTGTTTTTATGTACACAGCAAGGGCTAAGAAGTGCTTAACTGACACTTTCCAAACTTGCATGGAAAGAATCCAGAGCTGCTGTAAACCCCATGCCTACCAGCACGCTAGACCCTCAGAAGAGCCGTCCCGAGGAAGAGGTCCGCAGCGCCGAGACCCTGAAATACCCATGGGACTGCGCATGCTCGGAGCAATGAAAAGGGTAATTTCCTTCCTGATACTGAGCAGCCTCTAACTGAACCAATACACTGCCTACCTTCTCTTAGTTTGTTTGGGTTGCTCTCACAAAAACCTGAAAATATAATTAGAAAGAGAAGAAATGTATTTCTCACAGTTCCAGAGGCCAGGAAGTCTGAAGCCAAGGCGCTGACGGATTCCGGCCTGGGGAAACCTCTTTCGTCTTCACAGATGGTGCCTGTCAGCCACGTCCTCACGCAGAGGCAAGGCGGCTTCTAGAGAGGGCCGGTCCCTTCTCGGGGGCGCGGCCTCCTAACCCAGCCCTCCAGGGGCCTCCTCCCTCCTCAGGCTGTCTTCCTGAGGGTTGGGATTCCAGGGTGTTTATTTAAGGGGGACGTAAACATACAGACTCTAACACATTCCTTACACACTTTTCCATCTGAATTCCCCAAAACCTTCCCTTCACCACTGTAGGCCGCTTGGTTACTTGAAAACACAGTCCATTCAGGAAAGGCCAAACGCACATCCAGTTCTTCCTTTTGACTTGACTCTTTCTAAAGTAAGGGGCTGGAGCCCTGCTTACTCCCAATAAGTTAATTTGAAGGTGGCTGCTTTACCTGCTTTTGAAATTTCTCTTTTTACTGTGTCTGTTATAAACCATGTGTTTTTATTCTTTAAATAAGTGTTCAGGAAACTGCGGTCCTCACCCTTGTGGGTGCTAGGTTGTGCCAGCGTTGGCCTCTTTGTCCTTTCGATGTGACCACTGGTCTTCAATGACTTTTCTTCCTTTTCTGCGCGTAAAGGCATCCTGAGCTGCTCGTGTGTTTCCTTCCTGGGTCTCGAAAAATCACTCATCAGTGGAGCCTGGCTTCTCTTAATGGGCAGTAGTACTTAGAGTATACAGATGCCCTTACTGGCAAAGAAAACTTGTGAATTTGTACACAGAAATATTTAGCAGTGTCGCCTCTGGCTTAAGAAACAGAATCAGCAGCACAAGGGGAACATTTTTCACTTCATATTCCTGCTTGAATATCTTTCCAAAGGCACATGACCTAGTTGTTTGGGTTTGTTTTTTTTTTCTTTTTTTAGTACTGACAATAACACTTGTATTAAAAAACAAACTAGCCCTAAGATAGAACAGATAAGAAGGGGATTCCAGGACTCAGCAAGCAGGAAGGAAGGATGGGTTTGTTTCCTTTGCTTTTATTATATCAGGGAGAGAAGAGGTGAGGAGTCCTTGGCCCCAAAGCGCTTCTAGCTCCCCAGGTCTCAGCCCGGGAAATCACAGCAGCACAGACCCCTGAGTGCCAGCGCTTTCCAGTCGGCTCAGCACTGCGGTGCTTCCTGGGAAATAAGGCCTCACTAGACGTAAAAGATGCCGGCCCCATCCAGCCTATCCCTGCCGTCCTTGCCGTGACACACTAGCCAACCAGCAAGAGAAGAGTGAGGTATGATCTTCTGTAGGACACTGGCTATCACCATGGTAACGACCAGCTATTAACTATAGCTGAAGTTTATTTTCCAGTCCTGTTGTGGGGAAAATGCGGAATCTGCTTGCTGTTGCCATTTACAAGTTCGGGAAATGACAGTAATTCGAAATTATCTGCCATGTGTTTCCTAACTTTTCACTGTCTCAGATCTAAATAACTCCCTTGCCGCAAAAATACCCACATACTCACTTCTTGTTTCCAGGACTGGCTGAGTTTTGGCCCCGGCTCCACAGGGTGTTCTTGGCAGATCAGAAAGTCCAGTCCCTGTAAATGGTCGCCCACCTTGATGCCTGGGGATGGTCAAGGCCAGTCACTGAGCCCAACCCAGCAAGGCATTCCCTCACGTGCCGTGTGCCCACTCTTCCACCAGGCTGAGCTCTGCCTCTGGACTCCATCCAGCTGGTGGTAAATTCCAAAAGGAACCGAAGCCAGGAGAAGGGAAGACACACAACCAGCCGGGAGCGCAGGCTGTCACCCAGAGAGAGGCACATGTGGGTTTCCACCAGCTCAGGAGAGTTACCTGCTTGTCTTCGCCTCAGTTCACCGTGGTTCCCTGGTTCTCTGGTTCTGAACACTCAGCGAGTGCCCACCAACAGAGCAAGCACCTCGCACAAAGTTGGTCTCTTAACAGCCTCTGTTGGAAATGCTGCCGCTGCCGCTAATGACGATGATAACGCTAGTTTTGCTGATGTTCCAGCTGGGCCGGGCCTCCTCTTCAGCTGCCCCGTTTGTGTCCACATTTCCATCACACACTGGGCTCAGCCGTGGGGAAGAAAGGTTTTCAGTAGTTCTAGAGGGGGATGTTGTCGCTCTTATTCTAGGATCAAACTGTGAACAATGTGGGGGTAACAAAATGAGCTCCATCATTAGATGGGCAGACTTGGGCCCTAATTCCAGATCAGCTTCTTGCCAGTGGGAACTGTGTGCAAGTTTATTAGCTCTGAGCCTCTGTTTCACATCTGTAAAGTGTTCAGGACAGTCATCAATCTCAACTGCTTTCTTAAGTTATTCTCAGGTGCTACATACTGTGCTAAAATAGAACACAAGAACAGTGAGAATTCATCCCTAAGTTAAAGAGATCAGCATGTGTAGAAGTGAGGTAAGAGAGGGAAGGAGTCAAGAGCATGGGTGTTAGCCAGCGTGATGCTGCACACCTGGAATCCCAGCACTCTGGGAGGCTGAGGCAGGAGGATCACTAGGATGAGTCAAGCATGAACAATTCAGGGAGTTAGTGAGACCCAGTTTCAAAAACATAAAATTTTGATTTTATTGCTACATTTTATATATACATTATGATCACATTCAACATTGAGGGTTTGTACCAGTATGTGACACATCTTGATTCTCATTTTTCCCATTCCCTTGCCCTCCCCAAATCTTTCTGCCACCATATACATGAGCTTTAGTTTCTTTTTTTGACCATCAAATTTTTTCCTTTCCCTTCTTTCCCCACTCTTTTCCCTTTGAACATTCTCTTCTATTTCACAATACCTATCATATATTTTAGAACTCATTTAAACCTTTGGTTCAAAAGTATAAAATTCTTTAAAAGCCAAGGGATACAGCTCAGTGCAAAGGCTCTGGGTTCAATCCACAGTACCACAAAAAAAAAAAAGCACAGGTTTTGGGCTGAAACCGGTCCTCCCAAGTGTTGTCTAAATTTACTGGCTGTGATTCTGGATACATTCATTTCCTGTGTTGTCCTACTCCCGACCTCAAAATGGAAATGGAAATAACCATGAGCTAAATAATCGTGACCTACAGCTCTTAGGTCAGTGAAGTACATTCACGTATTCTCGCCATCACGCAAGGACTTTGTACTGGTTCCATGGATATTTATATAAGGGATGAAGGCTTCTGTGACACCATGATGCCTTTGTTTAATCCAGGTATCTATATCCCACGGACTAGAGGAGAAGAGAAAGACAAAGGAAGAGCTCGAGAATGGCCATTTCCTTGGACACCAGCCCAAACTCCTTGGGCAAATTTAACAAGTGTCTTGATGATTTTTTTTCTCTCCTTCTTCCTTAGCCAAAGGGCGGATAGCTTCTGAGTTGCCACATTGAATCACTTTCTGGCAATAGAACATGAAGGTGGTCAGATCAGCAGTAAGACAGACCCTGAAAATAAGACACCAGCTCCATGTTCTTGGTGCCCAGAGTCTGTGCGAGAGAAACCATTTCAACGAAGGACTGCATTACAGAGCTAACAGAGGTGCCTGCAAAACCCTGCCAACAGTGATCTTAAGAACCAACATCTAGAGCTTTTACCAGTGTCAGGAAGGTGCCACACTTGGAGACAGATGACTGCATCAGAGCCTTAGAAATCCCAGCCTGTCTTGTTCGCCACTGTGATAGTTAACAGATTATGTTAATAAGCCCAAATAAGAAACGCCCAACTACACTGGATCAGGACAGTTCTGGGTGCGGCTGGGGATTCACTGAAGATGGGAGACTCTCAGAGTGAGTGGCACCAATAGGTTTGTTGCCTGAATGGAATAAAAGGGAAACCAGGCAGGAAGACCTCACTTCTGTTCCGGAAGAGACCTAGCCTCTGCCTTCAACTTGGACATCATTTTCTGGCTTCCAGCTCAGACCCTTCAGCCTCCTGGTCGGACTCACACAGGACACTACAGTGAGCTTCAGAGCTCCCACTGGACCCTCCGGCTCTGTAGCACACAGACAGCCCCCCTGTACTCTCCCTCACCTGACTCTGCACCTTGTAATTCTTCTGTACTTGAATGTCTGGTATTAAATCTGTTCCTGGAAGAAGCTCTGACGGATACCCCCAGTGTGTCCTCATCCTTTGGCACACAGTGGGCACAGACGGGGCACCAGAAAGTGTCTGCCTGAAGACAATCCTAGAAGATCAGTCTTGGCCTCATGTCACTGTGAGACATGGAGACTGAGGTCCAGACAAGAAAGGCCCCTGGAACCAACTTGAGTGAAAAGTAGCAGAGCTGAGCTGAGAGTCAAATCAAGTCTGATTTAATCCCCAACCTTAACTCCTGGGCCCTGGACAGGTCAAAGGAACAGAGGAAATGATTTGCCTTGGGGAGGGTTACAGAAGATGGCTTTCCAGGGAAGCGATGCTTGCGCAGAAACAGGAGGAACGAACCTGCCAGCGGAGCAGCAGGGAAAGCCTCGCAGAGAGGACAGGTGGGGTGGACAGGGACACCGCCCAGGGGCTGAGCACCAGCAGCATCCGCAGGGGCTGCAGCGCCAA
>PVIC010010509.1:0-43311 GCA_004025085.1 Thryonomys swinderianus
AAACAGTGGACAAGGGTTCCTTTCTCCCCACAGCCATGCCAGCATTTATTGTTGGTTGATTTTGTGATAGCGGCCATTCTTTATGGAGTGAGATGAAATCTCAATGTTATTTTCATTTGCATCTCTCAAATGACCAGTGATGTTGAACATTTCTTCATATGTTTCTTAGCCGCTTTGACTTCTGCCTCTGGGAAGTGTCTGTTCATTTCAGATGCCCATTTTTGAAATGGATCTTTAAACTTGGGGAGGCTGATCTGTTTGAGTTCTTTATATATTATAGATAATAGCCCTTTGTCTGATAAACAGCTAGTAAAGATTTTTTCCCCATGTTGTTGGTTGTCTTTTAGTAGTGCCAGTGACTTCTTTTGCTGTGCAGAAGCTTTTCAGTAGGATGAGATCCCATTTGTTGATTGTTTCTGCTAGTTCTTATTGGTACATTTTAAATACAGCTCACAATCACACTCAACACTGGGGAATTTGTACCAGTATATGATACAGGTTAATTCTCATTTTTACCCATATACCTACCCACGCACAAGCTTCCACTCTTTATATACATGCTATTTCTTTTTCTATCCAAATCATATTTATTCTTTCCCCTCATTATGTTCCCCCACCACATTTCTTTTGAATATTTCCTATTTTACAAAATCTATCATACATTCTAGAACTCATTTACATCTACAGGTTCTCATACCAGAGAAGAGATACAGTATTTACGTATCTGGGATCTATTTATTTCACTTATTAGTGTGTCCTCAAGGTGTGTCCATTTGCACATGAATGACTGAAACTTGTCATTCTTGATGGCAGAGTAATACTTCATTTTATTAAAAAATCATATCTTCTTTATCCAGTAGATGGGCATCTGGGTTGTTTCCAAGACTGGGCTATCACAAACTGAGTTGCTATGGACATGGGTGTACATATGTCTTTACAATATGAATCTTTTAATTCCTTTGGGTATATTCCTAGCAGGGGAATAGCAGAGTCAAATGGGACCTCTAATCCTAGTTTTAAGAGGAATCTTCACACTGATCTCCACAGTGGTTGTACCAGTCTATAGTCCCACGAACAGTGGAGAAGGGTTCCTTTCTCCTTGCAGCCTCACCAGCATTTATTGTGGGTTGATTTCACTATAGCAGCCATTCTTTGTAGAGTGTGATGAAATATCAGTGTTGCATTCATTGACATCTCTCAAATGACCAGTGATGTTAAACATTTCTTCATATGCTTCTTGGTTGCTTTTACTTCTTCCTTTGAGAAGTGTCTGTTCATTTCAGATGCCCATTTATGAATTGGGTCTTTAATCATTGGGGGACTGATTTGTTTAAGTTCTTTATATATTCTAGATAGTAGCCCTTTGTCTGACAAATAGCTAGTAAAGATTTCTTCCCATGATGTTGGTTGTCTTTTAGTGGTGCCAGTGGTTTCTTTTGCTGTGCAGAAGCTTTTTAGTAGCATGAAATCCCATTTGTTGATTCTTTCTGAAAGTTCTCGTGCTATAGAGGTTTTGTTCATAAAGTCTCTGCCTAAGCCAATGTCTCCAAAAGTTTTACCTTACCTGTTTTGCCGCAGGTTTATTGTTTCTATTTTAATGTTTAAGTCTTGAATCCATTGTGATTTTAATTTTGTACACAGTGAAAGAGATAGGTCTAGCTTTAGTTTTTGGCAGGTTAAAACCCTGTTTTCCCAGCACCATTTTTTTTTTTTGGAGACAGGTCTTGCTTTGTAGTTCAGGCTGGCCCTGAGCTCACTATGTAGCCCAGGCAAGCCTCGAACTCAGTAATCCTCCTGCCCCTGCTTCCTGAGTGCTAGGATTACAGGCGTGAGCCACCACGCCCGGCACTGTGGTATGTGGTATTGATTGCTGGTGGGTGTGAGTCACCATGCCCAGCATTGTATGTGGTTACCGGGGATTGAACTCAGGACCTTGCGCTTGCCAGGCAGACACTGAAACCACTGAGCTAAATCTCTGTCCAAGTACCATTTGTAAAGAGACTGTCTTTCCTCCATTGAGGCTGTTTGGATCCTTTGTCAAAGATGAGGTAGTTTAGTGTATGTGGAATTGTTTCTGATCTCTTAATCTATTCCACTGGTCCTCAGGTCTGTTACTTTGCTAGTACCATGCAGTTTTTATGACAGTGGCTTTATAGCAGTTTTAAGTTGGGGACTGTAATACCCCCTGCCATGTCCTGGTTGCTTAGAATTGCTTTTGCTCTTCTAGGTGTCTTGTGGTTCCAGATGAATTTTTGGATTATTTTCTCTAGCTCTGTGAAGTATGGTGTTGGGATTTCAATTGGAATTGCATTTAATTTGTATAGTAGTTGGGGCACTATAGCCATTTTGATGATGTTGGTTCTTTCTACCCAGGAATAAGGAATGTCTTTCCACTTTCTGATGTCCTCTTCTATCTCCTTTTCCAGAGTCCTGTAGTTTTCAGAGTAGAGGTCTTTCACCTCCTTTGTTAGATTGATTCCTAGATATTTCATTTTTCTGGGAGCTATTGTGAAAGGGATTGACTCCCCAATTTCTCTTTCAGTGAGTCTGTTGTTTGTGTTGACAAAGGCTGTTGATTTTTGAGCATTGACCTTATATCCAGCTACACTACTAAATTTGGCAATTAAGTCTAGCAGTCTTTTGGTTGAGTTTTTAGGTTCCTCTATATAGAGAATTGTATCATTGCAAATAATGACATTTTAACTTTTTCCTTACCTATCTTTATTCCTTTTATTTCTTTGTCTTGCCTAATTGCTGTGGTTAATGTGTCAGGCCTATATTGAACAAGAGTGGTGAGAATGGACATCCTTGTCTTGTTCCTGACCTTAGTGTAAAAGGTTTCAGTTGTAGCCCATTTAGTATGATGCTTGCTGTTGGTTTCTCATAAATAGCTTGTATTAGATTGAGATAAAGTCCATCTATTCTGGTTCTCTGTAGGGGTTTGATCATAAGTGGGTGTTGGATTTTGTCAAATGCTTTTTCTGCGTCTATTGAGATGACCATATGGTTTTGTCCATGAGTCTGTTAATATAGTGTATTACATTAATTGATTTACTTATGTTAAACCAACCTTGCATCCTTAGAATAAATCTGACTTGATTAGAGTGCATGATTTTTTTGATAACGCTCTGTATTGTTAGCCAATATTGTATTGAGGATTTTTGCATCAGTGTTCATTAGAGAGATTGCGTGTAGTTTTATTTTTTGGTTGGGTCTTTCTCTGCTTTTGAAGTAAAGATAATGGTTACTTCAAGGAATGAATTTTGGAATACTGCTTCTCTTTCAATATCATTAGAGTTTGAGAAGTAGCGGCATTAACTCTTCTTTAAAAGTTTTGTAGAATTCAGCAGTGAAGCTATCAGGACCAGGGCTTTTCTTTGTTGGTAGGTTTGTTTTTATTACATTTTCAATTTCACAGATTGATATTGGGTTGTTTAACATTTTTATATCCTCTTTGTTCAGTTTGGAAGTTCATATGTATCTAGGAATCCATCCATTTCTTCTACATTCTCCATCTTTTTGGAGTACAAATCTTCAAAATACATGTTTATTATCCTTTGGACTTCTAATGGTTCTGTAGTGATTTCCTCATTTTCATTCCTTTGTTTGATAAGGCTGGCTAAGCGTCTGTCGATTTTGTTTATTCTTTCAAAGAATCAACTCTTTGATTCATTGATTCTTTGTATCCTTTTCTTTGTTTCCATTGCATTTATTTCTGCTCTGTCCCTATTATTTTCTAGTTTAAGCTTTGAGTTTGTCTTGCTCCTCTTTTTCTAGTAGTTTGAGATTCATCATTAGGTTGTTTATTTGAGTTTTCTCTATTTTCCTGGTATGGGCATTCACTGCTATGAATTTCCCTTGTAGAACTGCTCTCATTGTCTCCCATAAATTCCTGTATATTGAACTGGGGTTACATTTAATTGTAGAAACTGTTAAATTTCTTCTTTAATTTCTTCTTTGGCCCATTGGTTGTTCAACAGAGTGTTGTTTAATTTCCATGTGTTTGTGAGGATCTTGGAATTTCTTTTGCTATTTAGCTCCAGTTTCAAGGCACTATGGTCTGATAGTATGCAGGGGATAACTTCAATTACTTTGCATTCACTTAAGCCTGTTCTATGAACTAGGATGTGATCTATTTTGGAGAATGATCCATGAGCAGCTGAAAAGAATGTATATTCTGACTTTGTAGGGTGATATACTCTGTAGGTATCTATTAAGTCCATTTGCTCAAAAGTTTGATTTAGTTCAAGTATTTCCTAATTGATTCTTTGTCCAGTTTATATGTCAACTTGTGACAGTGGAGTATTTAAATCCCCTACTACTATTGTATGAGTGGTTATCTGGCTTTTCATGTCCACTGTTTGTTGTATATATTTGGGTACATTAGAGTTTCATGCATAAATATTTATGATTGTTATTTCTTTCTCCTGGATTGTTCACTGTACCAGAATATAGTGACCTTCTTTATCTCTTTTAATCAGTTTGGGTTTGAAATCTATTTTATCTGCAAGCAAGATAGCCACTCCTGCTTTTTTGCACTTTCCTGTGGCATGAAGAGTTGTTTTCCACCCCTTTATTTTCATTCTATGGGTTTCCTTCTGAATTAGGTATCTTTCCTGTATGCAGCTGATTGTAGGATCTTACTTCTTGATCCAATCTGCTAGTCTGTGTCTTTTAATTGGCCCATTGAGTCCAATGACATTAATGGCTATGACTGATATGGACAGATTTAGAGCTGCCATGTTTTCCTGTTCTTGGCTCTTTTCTTCCTTGTTTTCCCTTTTCTATTCAGTTTCTTATTTGCCCCAGTGAACTCACTCTGTTGGGTCTCATGGGTATGGAATTGGCTGTGGTTTTTTTTTTTTTTCCAAGATGTTCTTTAGAATGTTTTGGAGTGCAGGCTATGTATTTGTGAAGTTTTTCAGATGTTCTTTTGTCATGGGAGTATCTTATTCCTCCATCTCTTCTGAAAAATAGTTTTGCAGGGTACATCAGTCTAGGTTGGAGATTGTTTTCCTGCAATGCTTGAAATACTTCCCTCCTGGTTCTCCTTGTGTTGAGTATTTGTGTTGAAAAGTTTGCTGTGATCCTAATGAGCTTCCCTTTGTAGGTGATTTTCTTCCTTTCTCTCATTGCTTCTAGTATTTCATTCTTTTGTTGTATATCTGGAACCTTGATAATTATATGTCTAGGTGTACATTTTTTTTTTTTTGAGATAGGGTCTCACTTTGTAGTTCAGGCTGGCCTTGAGCTCACTATGTAGCCTAGGCAAACCTCAAACTCAGCAGTCCTCCTGTCTCTGCCTCCTGAGTGCTGGGATTACAGGCATGAGCCACCACGCCCGGCACTGTGGTATGTAGCATTGATTGCTTGTGGGCATGAGTCTCCACGTCCAACATTGTATGTGGTTACTGGTATTGATTCAGGACCTTGCACTTGGGAGACAGTCGCTGGAACCACTGAGCTAAATCTCTGGCCCTGAGGTGTACATATTTTTATGTCACAGCCTTTTGGAGTCCTATAGGCCTCATTTATCTATATGTCCATTTTTTTTTTCCTGTGAAGTTTTCTGCCATTATCTCTGACAACAGTTTTTTTTAAAAAAATGTCTTTTGCACTGTTTCCTGCTTCTTCAGTGACTCCAATCAGTCTTATGTTATTCTTCTTTGAATCTTCTAGAAGTTGTTGGATGGATTTCTCATGGTCCCTTTTTATTTTCCATAGATTATGTCTTTGCTACTCATTGGCTGCTGTCCTGTCCTCTAGGTCTGAAATTCGGTTCTCTGCTTTATTCAATCTACTTCGCTAACTTTCATTCTTCTTCTTCACCTGGAGCTCTGCTTGTAGTTTTTTAAAAGGTTCCATTGTTTTTGCTATTTTAGATTCTATCATCTCACTGATCTCTTCTTTAAGGAAGTGCTTCACTGTGGACTGTATCTCTGTTTTTTATCTCAGAGATGAGTTCTGCTTTCCATTTTACTAGATGGGCTCTTGTTACCATCTCAAAGAGTCCTGGTGTTTGAGTTTCAGTTTGGTCTATTTCCCTTGTCCCTGAATTTCCCTGTGGTGGTGATCTTTGTTTATGGCCTTTTGAATATTTTCTCAGTCTACTCCTTTGTGTTACTAATGATATTTATTTAATTCCTTGTCTGGTGTCCAGGCAGTGCTTTTTGCAAGCCTCTTTCTTTCTATTATCTGGGACCGTTTGGGAGCGGCACCTTCCGGGGAGGTCCTTAAATCTTAAGTGGCCCTTGAGAGTTCTCAGTTCTGGCACATTATGGGAGGTATTTGAACAGAACAATCACATTATCTTTGTTACTATTATAAAATCAATACTAACAACAGTGTTAAACACAGTAAATGAAATGAATAGTTTTGACAATTTCTATTTTTAAGAGTTTGAACTCATTAATTACCTCTATGTCCATATGCCAAAATTTAGAATTAATCTGCAATGTGTATACAACATGTAGGTTTTAAATTAGTGCATTTAATGTTTGGTAGAAAGTTTTCTGGGATGCCAGACTTTTCAATTTGGATTACACAGCCTAAAGTAAGGTCCATAGAAAATGTAAAATTTATACTGTGTAACACGCTGATCCAAAATCCATCCTTTTTTTGTACAAATGACATTTTATTTTACTTTATAACTCCATAGCCCTCTATTATTATGTGTACATGTACCACATTTTTTTAAATCCAGTCATCCATTGATAGGTACCTACTCTGGTTCTGTCTTGGTTTTTTTGTCTTCTATCCAATAAACATGAGTATGCTGATATCCTGATTTTATGCTGACTTTCTTCAGTTGATATGTGAAAGAATCAATTATAGCTAGATCATATGGTACTCCCATTTCTAGCTTTTTGAAGACCTCCTATCCCTAATCTATTTCTGCTGTACAAATTTACATTTCCACCAAAGGGAAAAAGTGTTCTTTTCCCCCATAGCCTCTTCTGCATTTGTTGTATTTTGCATTCTTAATCACAGTTATTCTGACCATAGTGAGATAGAATCTCAATGAAATCTTAATTTGTCCTTCTCTAAATACTAAAGATATTGAACATTTTTCCTTATACTTGTTGGGCCTTTTCATTTCTTCTTTGAGAAGTGTCTGGTTCTTTGGACATTTATTGATTGGACTATTTGCTTTATTTGATGTTGTTTTTTTTTAGTTCTTTGTATGTTCTAGATATTTATCCTCTAATGGAAGAATAGTTCGCAAAGATTTTTCTCCAATTATGTAGGCTATCTCTTTACTATGTCAACTGTTTCCTTAGTTGTGTAAAGCGTTTTCCATTAATTGATTATTGCATTTATTTCCTGTGTCACTGGAATCTTATTCAGGAAATGTCTCCCTATACCCATGGTTTTGTATATTTCATGTTTTTTTTAAGATGTTTCGAAGTTCCAGGTCTTATATCTAGCTTGTGATCCATTTTAAATTGATTTTTGTACAGGGTGAAAGATAGGTATCTGATAGTAATCTTTTATGTTTCTGAATCTTAGAATTATTTTTTCTACAGTGTCAGTGGTGTTTTGATGGCATTTGCATTGAATCTATGGATTAATTTTGGTAATATGGCCATTGAACAATATTAATTCTGTATACTGAGAAAAAAGATTGTCTCTTAAATTTCTTCAGTGTACTATAATTTTTATTGAAGGTTTCTTTCATCTCCTTAAATTGATTCCTATGATTATTTTTTAAAGGTATTGTGGGTGAAATTTTCTTCTGTTTCCTTTCTTAGGTAGTTCATAGATTCATAGAAAAGACATTTTTTTCTCAATGTTCGTTTTTAAAGTGACTGTTGAAGTATATATAAATGTGCCATTTATAGAGTAACATCATTAAATATATACTCTCCACTCTTCAACGACCATCTAGTGGGATAGGTACTATCATTTACCTTTCATAGGTGAGAAAAACTAAAGCCTGGCTGTTAAATATCTTCTCCAAGATTATTTATGTACCATTTGGTAGAGAAAGGACTTGATCACTTAATTCTGTACACATGTATTATTTCTCAGTACCATACATTGTTTTCTTCCTCAGTAATAAAATAAAACAAAAGATAAACCTAAGGTCATACTGAAAATTGGAAAAACTGATTTTTCTTGCTGCCTGGCAATTCCTTTATTCTAAGATGAGCTGTACTTCATTCTTTTACTTAAATTCATAAACCCAAGTTTGTAAGTAGCTCTCCTTTACCAGAAGGTCTGGGATATCATTCTCATTACAGGAAAGATGACTGAGAAGCTTCTGTTTTCTGTTTGACTTACTTATTTATTAAAGTTACATTATGCAACTAAAAAGAATACCTTTCTTGTTGTGGGGTATGAAATATCTTCAAAGGAATTTACCTAGACACGTTTCACTTTCCTTAAAATTATATTATAGAGATAATAATGTGGCCTGAGAGAGGGTGTATTGTAATATAAAGCCTCAATTTTGGACTCTTTTGCATTAAATCCTTATAATTGTATCTATGTGACCTTGTAGAATATATTAGTTCCTTTGACTTAATTTTCTCATCTGTAAAATGAATAGACAATGCCTACTTTATATATTTTGGGGAACATTAAAGAAGTATGGCACAAAGTAAGTACTCAAAAATATTTAAGTGAATGAATGAGTGGTGCCCATAATGTCCCAAGAAGAGTCTTGGCACATCGAGTTGTGCCTACGGCCAAGGCGGAGTAGTTTAGGGGAGGGCAAAGTCAACAAGTGGAGCCTGGTGTGAAAATTATTGTTTATTATCTAATTCTAATAGTATTTTTCATAGTACAAAATGTTATGCTGATGGGGTAATTTATTTTGTAATCTCTTCATGAACAATACACTTTCTGTATCTTAGCATTATGATAGCTGTTATGGTATGCATCTAGATGCTCTCCAAGGGCCTCATGACCTCACGCGTGGGCCCTTAAATGATTAGATAATGGGGACTTACAGGTGACTTGCTGTTAGGGTTGGGGTCTGGTCAGAAGAGGTGAGTTTTCATTTTGGGTGGGTTCATCTCCTTGCTCCTCTGTCCTTCTCCTTCCTACCTGTCACAAGTGAGGAGTATTCCAAGTAACTAAGATAATAAATGAAGATAATTTGCTGGGATAAGATTGTGTGCATGGCGATAATGCAACCAGGCAGCATGGGAAGGACTTTTCACTGAAATTACTGGCCCAACCCAGGAATTACGCCCAGATGACATGGAAAATAATAGGGAATTACAGTTGACCTGAATCTGTCCCAGTGGTTAGCAACCTGAGTTGTCATGACTTTTGGTGTTTTATTTATTTATTATTTTATTTTATTTTATTTATTTGAGACAGGGTCTCACTTGCAGTTTAGCCTGGCTCTGAGCTCACTATGTAGCCTAGGCAAGCCTCGAACTCAGCAGTCCTCCTGCCCTTGCCTCCCAAGTGCTGGGATTACAGGTGTGAGCCACCATGCTTGGCATGATTTTTATGCTTTTGCATTAAGTGTGGTTTAAAAATATTAAACCACAGTCGTTATAACTACTTTCTGTGAATTTCATGCAGGAAACTAGAAAAAATAAAAATGACATGTTCAGTAGATTTTGGAGAAATGATCAAACATTGTCAAAATCATCTTGTCTTTCAGAATAAAGACATTTTAGATCCAAAATTATTTATACATGTAGTATGGAAAGTTACTATATAAATAAACAAATATATTAATGTATGTTTCTGATTTGAATTGTTAAGCAGTTTTAAATCTTTTATTGAAAACTGCAATTAATGCATATATAAATTATGTGGAAAATGAATTTTATGGGGAAAGAAAATATACACTTTTTTTCCTCTTTCCTTGAAGAATGTGATATGAAAACTTTTCCAAGTCAGTTTAAGAAATCTCATGCTTATTAACAGATGAGTAGATAAAGAAAATATGGTATTTATACATCACAGTGTACAACTCTACCAGGAATAGGGATAAATATGAGTCATCTGTAGAAAAATGGATGCAGTTTGTGTCCGTACTGTTAGGTGAAATAAATCAGATGCACAAGTTTAAATATCACATAGCTTCTCTTATACAGAAGCCCAAAATGTACAGAGCCAAAAAATAAAAGATTTTATTTTATTTATAGGAAAACAGAAGGGGACAAAGAGATGGAGGAAGGGAGAGAGGGGGAAAGGATGGAAAAAGAATGAAGATGTGTTATGTTTATGTCCCATTTCCCCATGAGGAATGTAATCATTATGTCCTCAGGACATATACTAATTAAAAATAAAAATTGAAAAGAAAAATATTGCTCAGGTAAAAGGGACTGTTCTAGTATTCCTAGTATCTTAAGTATTTCCATTTTTGGGGTGACATCTAGAGAAAAACAGATAAAGAATATATAATTTGGAAATTATACATATTCTAAATCATTGAACCCTTAGGAATTTCAGGACACAAGATTCCAGAGCACAATTCTCAGAGGGCATCATCAGAATTTCCTGGAGATGTTTTAGATATTCCTTCAAAGCAGCTCAGTAGCACTTGTTTCTAGCTCTCTCATAGCTGTCTCTGATTCAAGATGAAGATCAGCCTGAATCATGTGCTATCTCTCCGCTATTTTGCACCTAATGCCCCAGGTGGCTGATGGCATTTCCAAGGAGTTTCAGAATAGAAATAAAACCCTATGATAGTTCTTATTCATGCTCTATTGATCCACCATGTCCTGAGATGCTCTGTTCAAATTCTAAAAATGATTCTAAGCTGATGTCATTGTTTATTGACTTGCATCCAAAAAGAAAGGGCAAATTAGGATTTTTTTAGTTGTGATTTTTATCCAGTAATAAAAAAACCAAATGCTTATTTTAGAATATTTGTCAAATAGTGAAATATATGGAATCAATGGTAACTCTCTTATAATCTGACTATATCATGACTATATCATCTCTCAATATTTTCTCTACACATAAAAATTACTTAACTTAGCACTGTTGGCATTTGCAGAAGAGTAGTTATTTGTTTTGGGAGGCTGTCTTCTTAATATTGAGTTGTTATAGCAACCCTCACCTCTGCTGCCTAGATGTCAGCAGAATGTCCCTCTTCTGCCTTCCCGTCATAACAAGAGAAAGTGTTTCCAGACATTGCCACGCATGCAATGGGTCCATTGCATGTGTGTGGGTGGGGGATGAGATTGCCTTCAGTTGTGAGCCCCTACTAAATATTATAACAAATTTGCATAAGATTTGTACATGATACAAATTGTGGTTAAAATCACTGCATCTTTTTTTTCTATTTCTTTTGTGTAAAGTTTCAAAAGGTTGAAAACTCAATGAAAGCTGAGGGCATTCATAGCTAAAAAGAACCCCCAGATGCTATACTGCCTAATGTTTTATATTAAGAACTCATATTTGTGAGGGTTTACTTCATTCTACAGTAAAACAAAACCACAGGATTGTTACATGAAGGGACAGCCAAACTCCCTGAGCTCGTTTTCCCCCATGTGAAGTAAAATTATAAATTCCTATGTCACAGGATTGTAAAATGTGTTCATTCAGTAAACACTGTGCATCTATTATGTACTGTGCACCCTGGGATGGGCTCAGGGACAGGTGGTGGTAGTAGATGCATGATAGACAAGTAGGAAAAGCAAAGATGATATTTACCCATTGAGGTAAGTACTAGGAAAGGGAGAAGCATTCTGAGATGTAGGATGAAGTAGCTAAGGCAGTCATGGAAAGTCTCTCTAATGTCTTAGGGTATAATGGATATGTAGGAGCTGAGATGTGATAAGGAACCTAAAAAGAAGGAAGTGCTATCCCAAGTTTCTAAGGCATGAAGACCAATGACACTAAGAGACAGGACACAAAAGGGCGATGAGTACTCCAGTCCAAGGTGTGGTCCATCAGCTACTGTCCTCTTCACATCCTGTTACCAACCTACAAGAAGATTAGAAAGTTGCAGGAGAATGTAAATCAATGCAGTGCATCCTTCACTGAGAAAGTCTTGCTCAAGTGAAAAGTCAGCTGAATTCAGTAGCATGCTGGGTCACATAATCTCTTTACATTTGGGTGTCCAGAATATTTCAGTAACAATTCCCACTTGCAATAGTATTGGTGAAATGAAGTTGGAAATAAAATTTCAGAGGCCAGAGCAGGTATTGCTTAAGATCAAGGTAAGGATTCCAAATTTTATCCAACAGTAATGAGAAAGCATTGATGGGTTTGAGCAGGAAACAATAATACCTGCTGTTTAGAAAAGCAGGTACTCTAATGCTCTTGACAACATTTTATAAACTAATCTGCTGATGAGGTGAGTTTTTTCTCAACCATCTCTAATGCTCTTGACAACATTTTATAAACTCTAATCTGCTGATGAGGTGAGTTTTTTCTCAACCATCTCATTTAATCAGGGATTGTCCAGCCATCGTGTCAGTGGTCTTCTCCTAGATTAGTCTAATTAATATATATCATAAAATTATATATCTATCTATCTTGGGGGCATCTATAATTCTTTTTCTTGTGGAGAGTATCTTCAACATGATTTTGAGAGTCTCTGCTATAAGCAATATTTCATACTTGGAAAGTAAATAACATCTCCCTTTAGTTTGGGCCTAGGATCTTAAAATAAATCTTTTTTTTGGCAGTCAGTAGTCCATGTTCACATTCACAGAGCTTATTATTAATTTGTACACATTTTTCCAAAAATACAAAGTGCTTAAAATCTAGGAACTTCATGTCTGTACTTTAGTCATAGGGAAAGGTTTAAGGTTTTTGTCAAGAGAGACTTGTGAGTTCATTTTCTTATCATCCAGATTATGGAAAGACTGGCATTGATTGAATTGCCCTGGAATAATAATTACTTCCTCTTATTTATCCCTGTCTTTCTCTTTTTAAAAATGTCTTTCTCACTTGGTTCCTTCTGTCCCTCTTGCATTCTTTCCCCTCCTTCCTCCTTTCCTGTTTTCCTCCTTCTCCCTTCTGTCTTCTTTTCCTCCTCCCTCCCTTTCTTCTTCTCTCCTTTGTCTCTTCAGTTCTTTCACAGTGACTCACTGGGCATCTGTATGTTACAGGTTCATCTACTCTAGTCCCTGCAATGACCATAGTCAAAAAGACACGTAGTCTCTGGCTAAAAGAACTTTCAGTGGAGCGAATTCTGGCAAATAAGGAGAAATTACAACTCGATTTGATTTGTGCCACAGGGAAGAAGCACATGGTGTATACTGGATAGCAAAAGTAAGGCACTGTAGTCAGAACAGCTTCAGGGATGAAAGGATGTCTATGTTGAAACTAAAGAACAGAACATTCTTTTGATGAAGATTTAGAGATAGCTGGAGCTTTGGAGTCAAAGTGGAATTGGATAAGAGAGAAGAATAGAGGTAAGTAGGAAACAGGTCACGAAGGGCCTGAT
This sequence comes from Thryonomys swinderianus, assembly GCA_004025085.1. NCBI lineage: Eukaryota > Metazoa > Chordata > Mammalia > Rodentia > Thryonomyidae > Thryonomys > Thryonomys swinderianus. The sequence goes on from PVIC010010509.1 coordinate 13,373, forward strand.
AAACAATGCTAAAGACTGTGCACTTCACAGTGATGAGGAGTAGCTGAGGGATTTTAATAGACAGATGATTGCATTTGCCTTCTAGAGAAATTAGAGCAGATCTGGAAAGGAAAGTGGATTAAAAGGGGTAAGGTCAGTATCAGCAGACCACATAGTAAAATATCTGAGAATTATGAAGCACAGTGAACAAACTAAAATACTGTGTATGTTATGTGTGATTAGATGCTCTGAAAGTTGCCGACTGATTTGCTGGGGATTTAGTTCACTGCAGAAAAGTGAGAAGTAAGAGCAAGTATTCTGATTTAAGTTGTGTTTCCATTTAATGGTGTTTTAGGAGAAATCATTGCTCATTCTTCTCTTTAGCTTTTTACCTATCATAAATAGCTTGGGTTTTTCTTAATCTTAAAATGGGGACTTTCTTTTTGCTCCTAATTTTACTCTTGGGAGCTGTCCAATATTCTATTGGAGCATTAAAATATAAACTGATTTTAAAAATTAATGAAAGGTTTATTATGTGGGGAGCTGTCAAGGGAATGATTGGAACTTAGTCCTGAATGTTATATCAACCCATGGTAATTTTAATCTGTCCCCCTGAAGTTTTTGCAATAGCACCCATGATAGAAAGAGGGGGATTAATCAAAGAGTGAGTGTTTTCAGCACTTTTGTGAGCTCAGCATAGAATGAAGTGCCCTGGGGAATATCGAGGTGATATGAGACACTGCTTCTGCCCTGAAGGTGTCTAGTTTAAAAAACAAAAGCAAACATGTGAAGCACTTATCATAATATCTAGATATATTGCTATAGTTCAAAGTGTAGTGTCTAGTTTTTCAGAAAACAAAGAGGGTCAGTGGGCTTCCAGAGTCAGAAAAGCATTTCTGGAGGAACTGAGATTAAATAGCAGGGCTGAAGGGCAAAAGAAGTGAGGACACAGAAGTGGGAATGACTGTACCATGTGGATGGCACTTCTGCATGAGGCGTGGAAAGTGGTAGAAAGCCACAAGAAATAGTGGGGAAGAAGCACAGTCAGTTGGGACATCAACAATAATGGGTGACTCTGAAGCCAAACATGGAAAATTTGAGACATGGAAACCCAGTGAAGGCTGCAAAGTAGAGGTGTTCCTGAGAACGTAATTAAGATATCTCTGGGAGCAAGGAGGACGGTCATTCCAGCTTCCGTTCTAACTCACCTCACTTAGACACCCTGGCAAGTCAAGTGAGTCAGTGCATGTGGTGCCTCCTCTGGTCTTCTAGACATTTGGGGGGGGGGTGAGATAGAACAGTAGTCGTAAAAGTGCTTCCTGTAACATGCTTGATCATCCTAAGCATTTTTGCTGTCACTGCTGCCACCATCCCAAGTTTTCCTTGTCTTTGACTGAATACCATTTTCAAAATCCAGCCCAAGTCACTGACTCAGAGTCTCCTTGCTATTCTTCTCAGATATCTTTTTCACCACACTGCCTCATAGAATTCTCGTCAGTCATGTCCTTTGGTAGAGTTCCATCTCTAGCATCTTATACACATCTGGTTTGAGAGAATTCAGTGTGAACAACCCAACAAAACACACAACAAACTGAATTAGCATTTAAAACAGTGGAGAGGCAGGATGGAAAGCCTAGTCTTTGACTTCAGAATGAGGACTTTGTGGTCATGACCTGCGTCTCCTGTTTCTTTCTCAGTTCCCCATAGGACATTGCTTCTCTCTGAAGAAGGCCTTCATGGACTGGCAGCTCAGCACTTCTCCGTGATGGCCTTCAGCTGATACTATAGATGGCTAAGATGTTCTCACAGATGGTATTTAGTTGGGTGGCTTCAGTGACTGCCTGCTGTTGACAACGGGACTGTAATTTCTTGAGCTCAACTGGATCTGTTTTTGTCCTCAACTTCTGTAAATTCTTTACAAGGGATCACTCTGTGTTTTTCAAGGAAGGACTGCACATTTTTCTAGAGTTTCCTTTGTATTGAAGATCCACAGACATGATTTTCGATTGATGACTGTATTTAAGAAGCTATTTGAGTAATATTAGATTTCCTTCTTTTTTTCTCTCTCAGGATCAGACTTTTTAAACTGCTCTTTCTCAGTAGCTTCACTCTGACAAGGAACACTGTTTGCATTTAATTTTTATTTTTAGGCATTTGCAAATGAGGCTACCCTGAAATAGCAGTTCCTCTATCTAGCAGGGGCAGAATAATGTCAAAATTCATAGACTCATTGCACAAATACTTATCCAGAATGGGAGGCTCTTCCAGTCTTTGAATATCGAGGGATGTAAGACAAACCAGCCTTTCTTAGCCTCAAGAAGCTCACAGGGTTGTAAGTAGGTGACTAATTACAGTGATGATAATGGCTATGATGAGTAAATACTGGGAGCTCTCAGAGGTTTCAAAGTATAAAGAAACCCATTGGGCAGCCAGACTTAAACAGACAAAGTAACTTGTATCATTGAAAGATATTCCTAGATCTTAATTTTTATTGTTATTTTATTTTTTTTAACAAAGCAATTTCCTGGAACTAAAAACTCATATCTCACACAATCCACTGACTTAAAATGCAAGATTCAGTAGATTCCAGCATCTTAACAGAATTATATAACCAAAACCATAGTTGAATTCAGGTCATTTTTGTTATCCAAAATCAAAATCAAAACTCTCTACCCATTAGCCTTCACTTCCCAAATTTCTCAAATTTAGGCAACCACTAAGCCACTCTCCTTCCTCATAGACTTTCCCATTCTGCCAATTTCTCTTATTTTCTCCAAAACAGAAAGTGTTCATAACAACAACAACAACGCCAACACATACAAGGAAATGTAAATCCTGTGACGTGATTTACACTTTACTCATACCACATAAAGTGAAACCAGACGCCAACAGCAATGTACTTAGAATATAATCACTTTTTTCTTTCTCTTTTCTTTTCTTTCCTCTTTCTTATTAAAATTTTCATATAACGGAAACCAAACAGCACACAAGCTTGTGTGTCTGATTTACTTCTCTTAATACTATGGTCTCAAGCCACATCTATTTTTCTACAAATGTAAAGTTAATCTTCCTTAGTAGTAGAGTAGTATTCTATTATGCATAGGTATCTCATTTTCTTTATCCATTCTTCTCTTGATGGGCACATGGGGTGTATCTAAATTTTTATTTCGGTAGTTTGTGTGGAAGACCAGATTGGCTTGGGCTGGAATACCTTATGGAGATGGAGTGAAGTCTATATGTCTGTATGTGACAATTACAAAATAATATTTGTAGGAGCTGGCAAATGATTGGATATAGGCAATGAGGAACATAGTGTCTCAAAAATTACTTCAAATTTCCCAGGATAGCCTGTGAAAGGGTTGGGGGAAATCAAGCATGCATAAATGTACCAACCTATTTTCCAATCAATAGGAAGAAGTCACTACACATCACTGACTGATAATACACAACTCAACTCCTAATTGTCAGTGACTTTATAAATATAGCATCTCCAATGGGAAGGGGTGCCCCAAAGCAGGGGAGCTAAACAATAGATATATACTATAATTATGCTAAATTCTAATTATACTGTGTTTGGTGGCAGAATTATTATCTGACAGTCCCTTAAGCTAAGTTGACTGCATTTCTTTGTGTCCCTACTCTCCGAGCATGTGGAACTTAGCCTTTACCAAGACATATTGTAGTCATCTGTTTATATGTTAATATCTTTTGATCATTTGTCCTTTGAATCTAGGAAATTTCACATTTGTCTTAGTCACTTCCCACAATGTTGAGTCAGTACCCAACAGCAGCAACTTAAAAGAAGAGAGTTTATTTTGGCTCACAGTTTACAAATTTCAGTCCATAGTTATTGGACCCGAGGCAGGAAGGAATAGAAGGCCATGGCAGAGGAGAATCATGGCAGATAGGAAGCAGGGTGGAGTGGATCTAGGTAAAGAGATAAACCCTTCTAGGCCATGTCCCCAGTGACTCATCTCTTTGGACAAGATCCCAGCCCCTAATAGCAAGCCAGTCATAAGTCCTCACAATTCAGTTACTTTCCAAATCCACCACCTATGTGTGCATGAAGCTCTTGGGGGATATCTAGGTATAAGCCATAGCACTCCACTCTGGCATCCAAAAGACTTATGGATATATCGTTCAGAAAAATTCATTTAATCCATCTCTGAGTTACCAGAAACAATTCAGCCTTGTTGAAGAGACAAAGTCCAAAGTCTCCTTTGAAACTAAAAGCAAAGTCTTATCTGTAAGTCCCTGTGAAAATCAGAAAGTTAACATTATCCACATACAATGGCATAAAGTAAACATTTCTATCTCAAAAAAAGGAAGAGTAGGGTTAGAAACTGATGGGACTAAAGCAAGATCCGACTCCAGCAGAGCAAACTAAGTCCTATACCTCCATGTCCAGTGACCAGAGAAAGCTGTGGTAAGATGTGAATGCCCAATGGCTTGAGTGGCCCCATTGCTGGTAGTTACAGTTCTAGAGGATTCTTTCTCAGATTGGCTTTGCTCATTCCTTGTGGCTTTCTTCAGATGTTCTGTGTATCTGGCATCTACACATAAGTTGGGTCTCCATGGGACTTTTAGGCAGTTCCCTCTGAGGGGCACACCTGGCCTCTCAGATTTTCTTCTGGAATCTGGGTGGAAGTCTTTATGACCCCACAACTCTTCATGACTATACAATCAGCTCCCTGTGCATGATGCCAAGGTCTGCTGCCAGCTGAAGCAATAGCCATGTCCCCATGAGCTGTGGCTGCAAAAGCCTCTGGGTGCCTAAAAGGCTGAGCACTGGGAAACGGTTACCAAGGCAGCCGGTGGCGGTCATTCTCTTTCTTCACAATGAAGTGGGGTTCTTTCCTCAAAATGAATGAAGTTTTTCACTTTTACAAAGTTGACCCTGAAAAGGATGGGGTCTTCTGGGCTCCTAATGCTATTACCCTGACTCGTTCTATGGCAAACTACTTCTTGTCTTTTCAGTCCCATCTTTAGCATCAGTCTTCCTAGATCCCTTTCTGGACTGCCCTGGGTGAACCATCACTTCTGCAATCTTCAGTCATATTCTGTCATATCATCTTCTTCCTGCTCTTATTTCATATTGGAGCTTTGTATATTATAAACCTAATTACTTAATTTCAGTGTCTCCCATCAGACTATAAGCTTCTTGAAAGAAGTCTCTTATTTCTTCCAGAGAAATTTATTGTTCTGTATATAGTACAATGTTTCATTTTATAGATCCTCACTAATAACAAAAAGGCATAGACCAATGAGTGTTCAGTGATAAAACCATGGTAAGATAATCAAATAACTGTTTCTAACTGTGTCATAAGCTAAGTCACTGGCTGTCTTTGGGTTTCATTATCATAGTCTGTCGAAAAAGGGAAGAAGGCTTATAATCATTTTGCCTCTTCAACAAGCAGGATCATGGACCTCTAATTATGAAAAGCAGTGGCATTGCAAATATCTGGGGAAAAAAATCATCAATTCATGACCCATTTCTTAGGAGGTAGCCAATCAGAACTAAAGGACAGTGACAAAATTGGCCGAGTGTGGGGAGGGAAAGAGTTCACTTGTAACATCTGCACAGTAATCCATACCACACAGACATCTAAATTTGTCGCAGAAAAACACTGACTTAAGGAATCCTACTTAAGCTATGGAAAGGACATTCTAGAAAGAAATCATGTTAATGTCTATCTTTTGAGTTAAGAGTTCATTGTTCAGATTCTTTTCACTCAGTATAACTTTTATGACCAACAAATTAAATTATTGGGCAGAATAATTGCATGTAAATGCGACTGATCTATTACTCTCAAGGGCCCAATTTTCTAGCCTTGTGTTGCTATCTGAAATGTCAAATTTATTATACACTGGGCATAGAAATACATACAACATTATATTCTAAATAGAATATGAAAGGCCTCAATGAGCACTCTGGCTGCTGGTACTGAAGATAGTGAGATGTCTCTTTGGTTAATCAGGTGATCTAAATTAATTACATAGATTATTTTAAAGAAAATAAAACATTTCATAATAGAAGTGCTACCTGAATATAGATTTCTCAATTCAAAGACCATTTGTTCTTGAGAGAGCTAATTATTCCTCACCTTGTTATGTTTTCGTAACTTTCCAGGACCAAAAGAAAAGGAAGTAGGGAAAAACATTTTATGATATGAGCCTGAGAAAGTCACTTTACCTTTCTGATCTTATGTTTTCTTGTCCATTGAGATAAGCCTGTATGGTATAATGACATCCTTGAGGACTGAAAGGAGCAAAATGGCATTTAAGCATGTTGGAAAGCTGGAAATGCTATGTCAAACTGGAACTATATTTTACATAGCAGATGTTTATTGATTTTCTCTACCTATTATCATTTTCACTGCTTTTATTAATGGTGATGGACACTAAGCTTCATCTTTTGAATGTTCTGTCCTTTATTTTAATTCACAAAATTCAAGTTATATTTCATAAGAGTCCCAAAGTGGCCATATGGTGTAGGCTTGGCCGATTGAACCTTGGCCTAAGTGACTGGTTCAGAGATGAATGTGTGACTCTGGCAAAAACAGAGAGACTTAATTCTGTTATGTGTGGAAAGAGGTGATGAAAGAGAGGAGGTTTTGTTTTGGGGAATGTGATCTGTCAGGGTATAATTCATGGTGCAGAACAGAGAGGAGGGTTATGCTGAGCTGTGATGACATCTTTTGAGCTCCTGGATCCGGCTTGCTGCCTGTGATGATCAGTGCCTGATCTGTGCCAGGCACAACTTAAGGCATTGAATAGTCATTGTGTATGAGATAAATAACATTTTGCTCCTGTGGAATTCACGTTTCAATTAAAGGAGCCAATACATTCCCAGTTTGAATTAACTTTCCATCAATTTTCTCTGTCTTGATACTGAAAGTTCAGAATTTTATATAATGGACAAAAATACCTATTTTGCTGAGATATTACAGATAATATGTAAAGTCTTTGACATGTAACAGGAGATAATTAAAGTGACATCAAAGTAGATACTAGTCATTATTTTGGACTACTTAATGTCTGAATCTCTTTCCTTCGTTGAAGCATCTCTTGCTAAGTGAATCAAAGGATGCAAAGGCATGGACAGTTGGCTGCAACTTCACTAACTGGACCCATGTGATCCATAGACTGAGTCTGAACACACACAGTTTGGCACCAGTCATGCAGACTTGCTTGGGGAAGAGAGTGGTGCTACAGTGGCAGCTGCAAGTGCATCTTAGAATCTGCAGTGGTTCTGTTTTTGTTGTTGTTGTTGTTATGTGCTGGGGTTTCTGGAGGTTTCTACTCTAAGGACTTTATTGCTACCTTTTTAGTTGCTTTTCAATGATGTACTTGGGGTATGGCTAACTATAGTCCTTTGACCTGGCCCCAAGATTCAACCACCTCCACTACTCTTTGAAAGGAAAATAAAGTGTATTTAGCCCAGCAACGAGGTTCCCTGGAAATGTACTCTAGTACCGACAGTGTCACCAAGACAGTCTGTTTCCTTACAGAGGAAGAGTGACAATTATGTGACCCTGTCAATATCAAGCAAAAACAGCTGCCATAGCATTTCCCCAGACAAATTAGACATTCACATTGCATAAGAACTAGTTATATACAACCTTGAATCTGAGAGAAGAAACCACTGATGAGGAGGTAAACATTGCAGCATTCCAGGTATGGACTTACTGCTAATTTGTACGAAATAAAACAGCTCTCCTTCTCTCTCTGCTAATGATGGGAAGAATTCAACAGTAATTTTGCAGAGTTAACTCTCTAAAGATTGAAAAATCCTATGGCTACACTATTAAAGATTTGTGTTTGATCATAGGGAGAAGCAGAAGGAAATCTTTAAAAACTTGAACTCTATGATATGAGGAGGAGAGAGAAGTCATACAAAGGATTTTACTGGGGAGTAAAGGTTGTCTGTAGAGTTAAGTAAAGGTAGGACAAAATACTGGCAAGGAAGATAAATTAAAAAACTGTGCAGAGTAAAAGGAAGAGAGAAGTAGTTAAAAGGAGAACATTTTAAAGGGAGAAAAGGAAAAAATGGAGGAAAGAAAAGAAGAAAAGGAGATTAAAAGCAACACTGAAGAATGAAGGGATATTATCCATGCACCAGAAAGGAGGGAAGAAAAGAAGAAAAACAAAAACATGGATGAAACAAAACAAAACAAAAAACTAGAAGCAATGTGTGTGGACACACACACACACACACACACACACGCAAAAATAAAATAAAATAACCCAATTCAAAAATGGGCATCTGAAATGAACAGACACTTCTCAGAGGCAGAAGTCAAAGTAGCCAAAAAGCATATGAAGAAATGTTCAACATTACTGGTCATTTGAGAGATGCAGATGAAAACAACGCTGATGATGTCAGCTCATTCCACAAAGAATAGCTGCTATTGTGAAATCAACCAGCAATAAATGCTGGTGAAGCTGTGGGGAGAAAGGAACACTTCTCCACTGTTGGTGGGATTGTAGACTGGTACAACCATTGTAGAGATCAGTGTGGTGATTCCTCAGAAAACTAGGATTAGAAGTTCCATTTGACTCTGCTATTCCCCTGTTAGCAATATACTTGAAGAAATTAAAAGAATCACATTTTAAAGATGTATGTACACCTATGTTCATAGAAGATCAGTTTGTGATAGCCCAATCTTGGAAACAACCCAGACGCCCATCAACTGGAGACTGGATAAAGAAGACATACTTTTAAAAAAGTAAAATGGAGTATTACTCTGCTGTAAAGAACAAGTTTCATTCATTTATGTGAATGAATGGATACACCTTGAGGACACACTAATAAGTGAAATAAATAGATCCCAGATATGTAAATACCATATCTTTTCTCTGGTATAAGAACTTGTAGAAGTAAATGAGTTCTAGAATGTATGATTTATGTTGTAAAATAGGAAATATTCAAAAGGAATGTGGTGAGGGAACGTAACGAGGGGAAAGAATCAATATGATTTGGAAAGAAAAAATAAATAGCATGTATATCAGGGGTGGGGGGTTGTGGGTGGGTAGGGATATGGGTAAAAATGAGAATTGACTTGTGTCATATACTAGTACAAATTCCCCAATGTTGAGTGTGATTGTGAGCTGTTTATAAAATGAACCAATAAAGAATTCAATTAAACAATAAAAACCTAAAAAGAAAAGAAGAACAAAGAAGAAGAGATTGAAGAGGAGGAAGTGGAGCAGGGGCAGAAAGAGGAGGAGGAGAAGGAGCAAGAGGAGGAGGAGGAGGAGGAGAAGAAGAAGTAGTAATGTTCCTGAGGTTGTAGCCTGTGGGTATCTTATTGTATCTATATGGTTTTTTTTTTTTTTTTTTTTTTTTTTTTAGCAGAATCCCATTCAAGGTGTGACCTTGCTCTTCTGGTGGACAAAGGAGGTGGTCAGAACCAGAGCTAGCAGCAGGATTAGGGCGAGGTGCGGGTTCTGGTGTTTTCAAATCCATGGAAGTTCAGGCTGAACCTGGCCCCTGGTCATGTGTGGAGCCTGAGCAGAGGCCGTGCTTTGGCAGCAGCATCCACGGTCCTAACTCCCAAGCGCTAACAGCAAGCTGCAGTTTTGCATGGCCGGATGCATTTATCTGACCATTTCCAAGCTGAAGGGATTCCTGTCTGTTACAGCTTCAGATAGGATTCTCCGGACTTCCTAGAGTTTATGAAAACTACCTAAAAGCCATTGTGTATCGTTTTAATTTTTTCTACTTACAAAGGCAGAGTTCATTTTCTTGTTTGTAATTAAGACCTGAATGATAGTGGTTATGATATATAATTTCAGTGATGACAATGTTAATGATGAAAACTTGATGTTGTAGGAAGAAAAACAATTAGCTTGTAATGTGGAAATAGACAAGAAAGAGAGGAGAGAGATGGGAAGCTGAGGTTCAGAGGTAGCGGATCCCACTGATCTCAGGGTGAGATGGAGAGGGAGAGAGTGACGTGGCTGCTTGTTAGTCTGTAGTTGTATACGTGACAATATATGTTGGGGATGTATTAAAGAGATACTAAAGATGAGATTGGTATGACTGTATCATCATCCCTTGGACCACTCATAGTACCATAATGCTATAAACTCTTGAATTTAAAGGTTACTGTATTCTTTATCCAATAAGAAATATTTGAGCTGCAGGAAGAACTCATCTACCTGTTACTTAACCTGGATCAAAGAACAATCACTGGTAAAGTCCAGGATTAGATCTCCTCCTCTGGTTCTTGTGGCTTGGTTTTTTTCACTTTCATCCTTCCAAGTAGGTGAGTTAGTCATTTCTTCAGGAATGCCATAGGCTGATGACATCCAAGCATTTTGCAAGTGGTAAATATGAAAAGATTGCTTTTGAATAAATAATAGACGCTGCTCATTAGTGTTTTTAGTGTTTCTCAGGGTTCCATATGCTGTAAGGTCCACCTGATGAGCCACTCGTGACCACTGGGGGCACGCAACGCAAGGAGGGCAATCATTTTTTATTGAGATGTGTAAGTTTCCCCTCAAATTCATTAAAAGTTTCTGAAACAAATAAATAAAACATAATTGTACAGATCCAGTCTCCTCTCCTTCTATAGATCATTAAGAAGTTGTAATTGCTTCCCAGCCCCTAGGAAGCTCTCATCTCCAAGAATAAAGTGTTAGTGTGTGACTCCCTGGCAATTGTTATTATTCTGAGGAATTAATTTACTCTAATTAGTTTTAAGCCCATTAACAGAAATAGAAGGCTGAGTAAGGGAAGGGAGGTCTGAAACAACATTTTCCTCCACCAATTGTGAGAACTTTCTATGTGCTTAGCAATTTGGCCACTGAAAATCAAACCTTGTTAAAAACTAAACATCATAGGTATAAATCAGTATATAACTGGAATTACTCCTAAAAGGCATTTTAGCACTTATTGTACTTTTTGAAAGTAATAAATAAACTATAATTTTTCCCCTTGGTGAAAATCTTCAAATTGAGTCCCAAGAGATTAAAAAAGTCAGAAATTAAAGATATTGATGACCACAAAATGCTGATTTTACCCAGGCAAAGTCAGTACCTGCCTGAGATTGCTAAATTACCCAATTCCTAAGGAGGATCCAGAAATCAGAAATGTTATAGAAAAATTTGGGATTTTTAAATGTTGGTGACCAATTTTATTTTTCCTGGAAATCTAGATAAGCCAATCCCAGTGTTCAGGGAAGCCCAGAGGCTGCAAATTTAAGACCAGATGTTCGAGCCAGAACTATTACAGCTGTGCAGAAGGTTGCAAAGAGGGGCCCATCCCAGCCTGTAGTGCTGCTGGGGTAGATAACTGAGGAAGCAGAAGTTTGGTTATTGCCCTCAAGAAACTGAGAGCTGGGTCAGAGAAAAAGGGCTATGAGCATGAAATAGGAGACAAAGGGAAACTCTATGAAAGCTCTGGGGCTCAAATAGGACAGAACAGAGAGAGGGTGTACAATGAGCTTGAGGATTTTCTCTGCAGTCCATTCCCAAGTCCATAACTATGATTCAGCAGGTTTTGGGATTTCTCTAGAAGGCAGGTGTGGTATTTCTGAGGGGAGGCAGAAGTGAGTATATTACAAATGGAAACTAGATCCACATTAGTGACCAGTAACAGATTAGGTTGGCGTGGAGGCACTGGCCAGAGGTATTTCTGAGATGGAGATACAGAGGAAACGGCCTTGTGAAGTCACACATCCAAAATTTCTCAGAATACACATTTTAGATTAAAAGATAGTCTACCTGTCCACAAGTCCAAATAGGATCAAATACATTGTCTTAAGGCACCAATATTCTGGCCTTTGTCCTCCCCATACTCTTATCATTTAGACTGGTCCCAAGGTCTATCATTTAACAGACCTCCCTGACCTTCTCCTGTCTTTCCCTTGCCCTCTACATATGAGTTCCTGTTGAGATGCCCTTCATTTTTCATTTATTCTTGCTTCCTGGTTCTAGCAATAAAAAGCCACAGAGGCTTCTTTGGGGCAATCCTTTGAGACTTTCTAATTTTCTCATTGCGAGACAAAATATTCAGTGCCCAAAGTCAATAGAGAAAGGGTTTATTTAGCTTACAGTTTTCAGACCATAATTGGCTGGCTCCAAGGTAAGGTGACACCACAGAGAAGAAATAGTTCATTTGAAGAAGGTAGCAAAGCAAGAAGGGACACACACACAAAACTTTATTTCTTGTATCTTTTCCAGATTACTTAGGCCAGGTAGGGCTCACACCCATAACTCTAGGGCCCTTGAGCCTAGCATGGCACCATGAGTCAACCCCAACATCATAATCAAACCCAGTCACCTCTGAAAAAGCCCACCTATGACTGTATGAGGCTTTGGGAAGACATCTAGACTCAAACCATGACTGGCTCAGTTAATGGCAGCCCCTTTGAGCTCTCTTGGAATATGGATTGGATATTGATTTGAATAATCTTTTGTTTCATTCTTTGTGCTGAGCCATACTCAATAAAAATATTGACATTGGCCGGGTGTGGTGGCTCACGCTGTAATCCCAGCACTTGGGAAGCAGAGGCAGGAGGATTGCTGAGTTTGAGGCTTGCCTTGGCTACATAGTGAGCTCTCAGGGCCAGCCTGAATTATAAAGCGAGACTCTGTCAAAAAAAAGACATTAAAAATAATGACATTAAGTCATTAATCTTATTTTTAAAGAATTTTTCTCTTACTGGCTAGGCCATTTATATCTGCCTTAAAATTATAAATAAGTATAAATATATATAAAATCCTAACGATTTACATTAGGAGATGACATTTCTCTAAAATCCTGAGATAATCTCTAAAACTATAACATTTTACCCCAGATTGGTTTACTTAGGATTACTCAAGAAGTGTGAAAGGAGGTTGAAAGAACAGTAAGATCCTCAGGGTAGAGGAGGATGTACAAAAAGGAGGAGTTGTCGTATTCTTTATGACTGGATTTTGGAGATAGAGCAAAATTTCAAATAGAATTTTGCCGATAATATACTCTGTATTTGCTTCTTGATTTCTTATCTTTCTCTGTGTCTTTGATATTTTTTCTTAAAATCTCTTACATTAACATTGAAAACTGATTTATTTGAAGAATAAAGAAAATAATGTCTTTGTCCCAGGCTGCTATCAATCAGTTTATTTAAATGAGCTTTTTACTGATAGGCACAATCAATTTTTAAAGCACAGACACTGCAGAAGCTATTTCTTGCCTCAGGTGAGGAGAAAGAAGAAGTTTTTTACATTTCTTCTTCTGCAGTGGAGGATTCCAGGTTATAATATCCTCACAGAAAGCAGTATGACATTTTTCTGACTGTTCCACTAGAGGAAGGACATATTTTCAGAGCTAAGATGTACTGTTGTCTATAAATAGGCAGAAATTTGCATCTCCTGCCTTTTCAAGTAGTTTTTGATGTTTGAATGAAGATATCAGGTCACTTTTCTCTCTAACACCAACATAGGGTCTCTTACCTGAAAATAGCTGTGAGGCTGTTGGTTTGTATCTCTGAAAGAAGAGAAAGAGGGAAAGTCAAAGGGCAGAGGGCCACAAGGGAAATCACAGACTACACTGGTCTTCCCACAATTCTCTGAGGCTCTGAGCTGTAGGTAAAGTCCTAGGATACATTGGATTTACGGTTTCCCTGCAAGGCCTCAAGGTTAAAATAAGATCCCTCCTAAAGATACTGTTTTCTCCTGCTTTAATTGTGCATAGCCAGGGGATACCCAAGTTAGTAGTTAGAACTTTCAGTTCAGAGAAGGTTGAAATACTACTGGCATTTAAAGGTTGTCTGGCTGATTTTAAAAATTTAGATTACTGGTATTCTTTAGAGGAGTAGGTGAGTTCTTTCATTTCGATTTCCTTTTTTATTTTAAGAGTAGGAAATTTTATTGAGAGACATACTCCTGAGAGACAGGAGGGGAACTGAAAGTGGTTCCCACTTTCTGGGTAGGACATCCACAGAGCCCACTTTTGTGAGTTTTAGAGTTCAAAATTAAGAGGTGGGTATATGGTGGGTCAGATTTAATCAAGCAATAAGATTACAAGTATAGCAGTTTAATTAATATTGATGCAGTAGTAAAAAAGGCTTATGGATAACATCATTAAACTTGGTTGATGATTTATACTTTCAGTCTTGTCTTTATCTTAATCTTATTTTTATTAGTGGGAGAAGATGTCCTACCCCTAATGAGATCATGATTTATTTACATGGAAAATCTCAAAAGTGTGGGACCAATAATCTCAAGCTTTTGTTTACACTTTAAGGAAGTATGTAAATCTATGAATTGTGATTTTAACCTTTAGTTGTGCCTCAAGCCACAGTTTTGATGCATTTTTATCTTTTGCGTTGATTCTCTCAAGGGGCCAGCTTTGTCTGTCTATAATATTTCTAATTAACTTAGCGGTCTATAATATTTCTCTTCTGAAAAGGAACCCTTCATTCCCATGATGGGGCAGGCAATGGGTCATGACTGCTCTGGCAACTTCTCTCCGAAGAGGGTTGTAGTCGTCATCAATAGAGATTTCTGGAGGGTCTATCTAAAATCCCTCAATAGACCTCAGGCATTCTTTTCTTGAGTAGTGTCAGAGTTTGTGGGCTGAAGGGTGGCCCAATCAGGTGAAGTTCCCAAAGAAAAGAACACAAGTGGGTCAGACATCACACAAAAAAACAGGAACTAAACTTTATTTTTCAATATAGCACTTACAGTATTCTTTTTTAATCAATTCAGAGACAGTAAGACAAAACATTCTGAGTGACCTTGCATGCCCTGTGACACATGCGTTGTTGTTTCTGCTGATACATTATTATGCAATGAAGCCCAATTGTGTGCCTGCACTGAAGGACAGGATTGTGTCCTCAGGTGACCTCAGACACCTGGGGTTTGACTCATCTCACAGTGGTTCCCTACAGGTAGGCAATAGTTTTAAGTCTGGAGGAGACAAGGCCAAGGAAACAGTTAAGTATGCACAGCCCAAATGATAAGATGAATGAATCTATTATTAATATAACCAGAGCTAAAGGTAGCAAATGAGGCCACTGTAGGTGGGTTTCCTGGGCCATTTTGAGAAGGTATATCTTTAGGATTTCATTCATTTTCCCTGCTTTTCCTGATAATTGTGACCTCTATGCCCAATAAAGGTGAAAGAGAATGCCTAGTGTCTAAGAGACAGCATGTGCAACTACTGCTTTAAAAGAAGGCCAGTTATCAGTCCATAAACTCCTAGCAAGTCCAAATCTGGGGATTATTTCTGAGATCAAAACCTTTGTCACCTCTTCTGATTTTTCTGTTAGATAAGGAAAGGCTTCAGCTCAGTCAGTGAAAATATCTACCCAGGTCAACAAGTATTGGTGCCTCTTACTTTTTAGTGTATGAATAAAATAAAGCTTTGAATCTTCTTCAGTGTATTTACCATGACTCTATATACCTGGAGGGCATATAGTTCAGTTAAGAGGCTTGTTCTTTTGGCAGAGCTCAGTGTATTAACTGTACAGGTTGTATTATCTGGGAGTTCCTTTCTATGGATAATTTTGAGGTTATCTATGGGGTCTTGTCTTTCCCCAAGTGAAAAGTTTGATGTAAAGGCTTAATTTTCTACTGACTAATACCAGGAAGGAACAATTTACCATCATCTGATTATGAACATCCTCCTGATGGAGGGACCTGACATCCATGGGAGTGAGCTCCTTCTATTTCTTTTTTTTTTTCATTATTCAGTAAACTTTATTGGTACATTATATACACAGCTCATAATCACACATAACACTGGGGAATTTGTACCAATATGTGACACAGGTCAATTCTCATTTTTACCCACATCCCTGCCCACCCCTCCCTTCCCACCCCCTATATACATACTCTTTTATTTTTTTCCAAATCATATTTATTCCTTCCCCTCATTATGTTCTCACACCAAATTCCTTTTGGATATTTCCTATCATACGTTCTAGAGCTCCTTTACCTCTACAGGTGCTTATATCAAAGAAAAGATCCAGTATTTGCATATCTGTGTTCTATTTATTTCACTTATTAGTGTGTCCTCCAGGTATCTCCATTTGCACATAAATGAATGAATCTTGTCATTCTTTATGGAAGAGTAATACTCCATTTAAAAAAAAACAACACATCTTCTTTATCCAGTCTCCAGTTGATAGGCATTTGGGTTGTTTCCAAGATTGAGCTATCACAAACTGAGCTGCTATGAACAAGGGTGTACATCTGCTTTCCAATGTGATTTTTAAAATTCCTTTGGGCATATTCCTAACAGGGGAATAGCAGGGTCAAATGGGACCTCTAGTCCTAGTTTTCTGAGGAATCTTCACACAGATCTCCACAATGGTTGCACAAGTCTGCAATCTCACCAACAGTGGAGAAGGGTTCCTTTCTCCCCACAGCCACACCAGCATTTATTGTTGGTTGATTTTGTAATAGCGGTCATTCTTCGTGGAGTGAGATAGAATCTCAGTGTTGTTTTCATTTGCATCTCTCGAATGACCAGCGATGTTGAACATTTCTTCATATGCTTCTTGGCTGCTTTGACTTCTGCCTCTGAGAAGTGTCTGCTCATTTCAGATGCCCATTTTTGAATTGGGTCTTTGAGTTTGGGAATACTGATTTGTTTAAGTTTTTTGTATATTGTAGATAATAGCCCTTTGTCTGACAAACAGCTAGTAAAGACTTTTTTCCATGTTGTTGGTTGTCTTTTAGCGGTGCCAGTGATTTCTTTTGTTGTGCAGAAGCTTTTTAGTAGGATGAGATCCCATTTGTTGATTCTTTCTGCTAGTTCTTATGCTATAGAGGTTTTATTCATGAAGTCTCTGCCTAAGCCAATGTCTCCAAGAGTTTTTTTTTTAAATTGATTTCTTTATTGGTACAATTTATATATATATATATATATATATATATATATATATATATATATATATATATATATATTTCACAATCACACATAACATTGGGGAATTTGTATCAATATATGACATAGTCAGTTCTCATTTTTACCCATATCTCCACCCACCCACACCTCCCCACCCGCTATACACCACAAATACAATAATAGTAGGGGATTTTAATACTCCACTGTTACAAATTGACAGGTCAACTGGGCAAAGAATCAATAAGGAAATACTTGAGCTAAATCAAACTTTGGAGCAAATGGACTTATTAAATGCCTACAGAATTTTTCACCCTTCAAAGCGAGAATATACCTTCTTCTCAGCTGCTCATGGATCATTCTCCAAAATAGATCAAATTCTATTCCATAGAATAAGCTTAATGTGGGGGCCGGAGGGTTAGCTCAGTGGTTGCAGTGCCTGCCTCGCAAGCGCAAGGTCCTGAGTTCGATCCCCGGTAACCACATATAATGCAGGATGTGCAGACACGCCCACCAACAATCAACACCACATATTACAATGCCGGACGTGGTGGCTAACTCCTGTAATCCCAGCACTCGGGAGGCAGGGACAGGATTGCTGAGTTCGTGGAGGCTTGCCTGGGCACCATAGTGAGCTCAGGGCCAGCCTGAACTACAAAGCGAGACCCTGCCTCAAAAAGCAAAAAAAAAAAAAAAAAAAAAAAAAAAAAAAAAAAAAAAAAAAAAAAAAAAAAAAAAAAAAAAAAAAAGAATAAGCTTAATGCAAAGGAATCGAAGTTATCCCCTGCATACTATCATACCATAGTGCCTTGAAACTGGAGTTGAATAGCAGAAGAAATTCCAAGAACCTCACAAACACATGGAAATTGAATAACACTGTTAACCAACAAATGGGCCACAAAAGAAATTAAATAAAAAATTAAACAGTTTCTACAACTAAACGACAACCCCAGCACAACATACAGGAATTTATGGGACACAATGAAAGCAGTTCTGCAAGGGAAATTCATAGCAGTGAATACCTACACTCGGAAAATAGAGCAAACTGAAATTAACAATCTAACGATGAACCTCAGACAATTAGAAAAAGAGCAAAACAAACCCAAAGCACATACTAGAGAGAAAATTATAAGGATCAGAGCAGAAATTAATGCAATGGAGACAAAGAGAAAAATACAAAGAATTAATGAATCAAAGAGTTGGTTCTTTGAAAGAATAAATAAAATTGACAGACCCTTGGCCAACCTTATCAAACAAAGGAAGGAAAAGGCTCAAATCCATGCTATAAGGAATGAAAATGGGGAAATCAGCAAGATCCAAGAGTTTTACCTAACCTGTTTTCTAGTAGGTTTATTGTTTCTGTTTTAATGTTTAAGTCTCAAATCCATTGTGAATTTAGTTTTGTGGCTCCTTCTATTTCTGACTAAAAATATTTTGATCAAGTGTGATCTAGGGAACCTTCACAGGTCAGCAGTCCCTGAAGGGTAGACCCTCTAGCAGCTTTCTTTGCATCTTTTTGGTGTCCTCTACAGTGCATTACTACCATCTTGGTAGGGAGTGTCACATTTTCTGTGAAGGAGCTGCCATCACAGAAGAGGTCAGTAAATGTGTCTAAGTAGTCTTCTCTGGTTGCATATGAGGGACAATTACCTGCTTACAATTATGTCTTTCAGTGGGCTGAGGATTTAGCTCAAGTGGTACCACGCCAATCTTGGATGCATAAGGGCCCAAGTTTGATCCCCAGTACCCCGCACCCACACACACACAAGAGAGAGACAAGCAATATGTCTTTCATCTTCAGTTTTCTCTTTTTGTGGTAGAAAGTGGTGAGGGTTTAAGGAGAAAGATGGTTTAATTTGAATGACTGGTCTTTCTAGAAGTAGAGTCTGATATTTAAGAAGTTGGTTGCCTGATAGCCATAGGCTCCTTTTGGAGGAAAAAAAGTTCTGCTACATTGTGAAATGTATATAGAATAAAATCTTTGCCTAAAGGCAGCTTAGATGCCTCTGGTAGAGAGAGCTATGGCAACTACAGCTCTAAGGCACACAGGCCATCCTTTTTGTACAGTGTCTAATTCATGACTCAGATGCCCTACAGGCTGTTAACCATGTTCTCAATCCTAAGTAAATACTCCCAAAGTTACGCCTCACCTTTCAACAACATATAGATCAAAACAGTGTCCTGTTGGTGTATCTAGAAGCATTTGCCTAAGCTTTAGGAATGCAGTGTGGGAATCATGTTTCCAGGTTAAAATATGGGTATCTCCCTTCTAGGCTTCTCTTATAAACTGATAGAAGGGTCATGTGATGTTAGGACCTGCCTGGAAAAACATTGGGGTAGCGAAGTTGAGGTGTACAGCATCTTTAAGGGTGATTGCTTCAGATGTGATCTCACCATAACCTGCAAAGGTGACAAAAGCCTAGGGATTCTATCATTCCTAGGAATATTCTCAGTTCTTTAGGGTCTTGGGTTTTGGGGAGTGGTGTATTGACTTAATTTTCATCTCTGACATTCTTCAGGTTCCCTTACATATGATAAGACCCAAGTATTTTACCTGAAGGCTACAAAGTTGTGCCTTAGACATAGAGACCTTATGCCTCTATCTGCTAGAAAATTCAGCAGGGCACGGTTATCTTGGCTAGAGAGCTCTTCTGAAAGGGCACATAAATGTATATCTCCTACATATTATAGGGCTATAACCTGTTACCTCAAAACAGGCCAAGAGGGCCAGGGATTTAGCTCAGTAGTTTCAGTGCCTTCTTCACAAGTGCAAGGTCTAGAGTTCAGTCCCTGGCACAAACAAACAGGCCAAGAAAGCATTTATCCAAAAAGATGAAGATTCTATGAACAGAGTCCAAGTCAATTGAGAATTTGACAAAAAAGCAGTCACAAAGAAACTGGGAAGCTATGGAATATAAAAGGGTACCTTTTAAACCCAACACCAAAAAGTAACAAGCATCTTCCAGGATCTGAGAAAGAAGTGTACAGGTTAGGTACTACTAGGTGGATTGGCATTGCTGCCTCATTAACTAGTCTAAAATCCTGTACCAACCTCCACACTCCAGTGCTGCAGGGAGTGTTACAGGGTGTAAGTAAGTCTTTTGGGCTTAAATTATTAATTATAACCAGTAATCCTTTTTTTTTTTTTTTTTTTTTTTTTTAGACAGGGTCTCGCTTTTCAGTTCAAACTGGCCCTGAGCTCACTATGTAGCACAGGCTAGCTTTGAATTCAGCAATCCTCCTGCTTCTGCTTCTCAAGTTCTGGGATTATAGACCTGAGCCATACCTCAGGCCTTAGAAGGTATTGTCTCTGGTGAAGAAAATTAGTGGGGGTCTTAAAGATGTATTTTCTCCAGAGCAGCTATCATTGCTCTTCCTATTTTACCTTTAAATTCCCCATACTTTAGGATTTATTTCTGTCTTCATGAGAAAGGGGCAGCATATCTGACCTGGGTGCATGTGTGTCACAGTGTTTAAACAAGTTATGATATCTCTTCCCAGGAGGGGAACTTCAGACACAACCAGGGAGGAACAGGAGAGAAGAAACCCATTCCAGTTATAGCCTAAGGGTTCTGAGAAATAGCAGGTTATCTCCTCCCCTGTAATTCCTTTCTCTGAAGTTGATGGCTGCGGAGGAAATGCTAGTGTTGAAAAGAACTGAAATACTCTCATCAGTGTGCAGTAGTAGGCTGGTTTCTTTTCCTTCTACAGTCATGACTACCTGAGGTTCTTCCATGGAGGTGACAGCCTGGCTAGAAGGAGATAGCAAAGGGTGCCCCAGGTCCCCTCAGTCTTGCTGGGCCAGCTAGTAGGGTGGGTCTGATCCCTGGGGCCTCCATTTCAGGGAGTAGTTGAACTCCCAGCAGTCATCTTTGTACCTAGAGCATGGCTCATGGTGCCTCTTGTTGTGACAGCTTTTAATTTTTTTAATTTTAAATTTATTGGTAAATTTTAGGTATATAGCATAATGACATTCATGACGGGAATCTTGTCCCTATACATGAAATATCTTGCTTCTTATATTTTCCCCATTCCCCTGCACTCCCCTCAACCCTTCCATTCCTGTCCATTTACAATGATTCTGTTTCCATTTCTTCCTTCTTTTCTAATGTATAATAGATATTGTGAAATAGGAAGACAATGTTCAAGGGGAACTGTGGAGGGAGGTGGCAAAAAGGAATGAAGGGAAGGAAAAAATGATAAAAGAAGGAAAAAATGGAAAGAAAGTCTTTGTGATGGTTTTTATTATAGTCTCTCCTCAAGTGGCCTGGCTTTCTTCAGTTGTAGCGGATGAGTTTAGTCTTCAAGATCTTTTTGGAGCCCCAGTTCTGATTCATTTTAGGGTCACAACCAAGACTGCCATTTTCCTTTGGTGTCTCTGTTTCTCCCATAGCCTCCTCCTTTCTTGATTATAAAATACTGAGGAGACAATTCTCACTAAAGTATCAAGTGAGCCACATGAAGCAAAACCATCGCTTGGAGCATTTCTCTAGTTTTTGAGCCTGACTGAATAATAAACTTGTCTTTATCTGTCCTTCTACTGATCAGGAGCCAGGGGACTAAGTTTTCTCAATGCCCTTGTAAATGACCTAAGAAGGCAGAGGGGTTCTCATCCTTCTCCTGATGCATAATTGACAATTTAAAGTAATTGAAGGGCTCAGTTCTCATCTTTCTCAGACTTTGAAGAATACATGTCTGAAGACATTTTCTATTCCAATGTCCAGTCTAGTTAGTTGGCCAGTAGGAATCTTCTGTAGGGACTGCTTGGTCTCCAGTAGGAGCTGGGTCCTATCTTGGCTATCTCTCCTCTGGTCTTCTAAGGTTAGCAATATGATAATCATCTCCAAATGTAATGGGAGCTTGTAATGCATCTTGTTTCTCATTAGAAGTCAGAGTTTGATTTAACAGCATTATTACATCTTTCCAGTCTAACTCATAGGTCTGAGTGAGTCCCAGGTCTTGTTTGATTTGTTTGAGACCACTAAGAGAAAAGGACGCATGGGCATGGGTAGGTCTGAGTTCTCCACACACTTTCTATGAGGGGTATTGTCCATGAGCAACTTGAAAAAAATCAAATAGAGATGGATGTAGCCCAATAAAGGCCCTCATTCAAGTTGGCTTGGAACCTTGTCCTTAGGATCCAAAGGGGAAAGGAGGGGAACTTGAGGCTCATTAATAGTAAGTGCATCGGATTGTGATTTAAAGGCCAGAAGAGTCTGATTTTCCTGTGCCTTACATAACACACTTTGAACACAAAAAGGATTGTTTCTTAATGCAAAGAAAGTCTGAACATAAGGGAATTCTGATAACTTTCCCTCTCTATTACAGTACAATTCTAGTTATGAAATAATATAATCGGGACTTCCCTCTGCATTCTACTTTCTCTGTAGGGGATAGGTAGGCCATGTGCAACTGCAGAAAAATATTAAAGAGCTCTTCTTCAATACATGAGGACTGAATGAATCCTGGTGCTTAAGGGTACATTCCAAAGGAGTAAGAGAATTCAATATTGAGTTTCCCACTTCCCTGAAATTATTTCTCTGGGGCCACCAAAATGATATAGGAAAACTAAATGTAACTCCTAACCTGCTAGATGTCATATATGCTGAGTTGATGTTCCCCAAAAGGGAATAATGAATTTCAAGAAACAATAGAGGTTAAGAGTAGAAAAATCTACTCAGAGAGATAGCTCTTGCAAGATTGGAGGGGACCTGAAAGTGATCTGCTCTCAATCTCCTTTTTTAAAGGGTTCTGCTTCTCTTTGAATAATAAAGTACCCAAATATTGGAGTAATCATGGAATAATCCCTTTTGATTAACACTAACTGCTAAAGTCACACAAATCATAAAACAGTGCAATTATATGCATTTCTTAAATTGAAATCATTTCTTACCCAGGACTGTAAAGTTTTCTTCTTCCTCCTTTTCTCTAAGCCCAAACAAGGTTGGTCTACTTTCCATGTGGCTCTAGATATGTTTAAGCCTGAAATGATTTATCTGTGATTGCTCTTTGGTCAAGAATAATTCAGAGCTGACTTGCCAAGAACATTGGGAATTTATTACGTACATGATAGTGGCTTCTTTGCTTGGGGGGTAAAGATGTTTGAACCACATTACTTGTTAGCAAGAAGCAAATAGTAAAATGAAAGGGTGGACATTGAAACAGGAAATGTTAATATGATATATGATTTAATAAGGTATTTTAATTACTTTTGTCATTGTTAAGACAAAATCCCATCATCCACACGTTAAGGGGAGAAAGGTTTATCTGGCTCACAATTTGAGGTTTCAGTTTATAACTGGCTGACTCTAAGGCAGGGTGCCATGTCAGAGGGGCATCACAGAGGAGAAATAGTCCATCATGACAGGAGGAAGGCAGCAAGTAGCAAGCGATCAGACCACAACTCTTTCTTTCCCTTATATCTTACACAAGCTACCCGCACTTAGGGCAGGTAGCACTTATACTCTTAATCTTAGTTATACTTAATACTATTGTTGTACCATGAATCAATCCCAGTATCACACATTATAGATCCAGCCAGCTCTGAAAAAGCCCTACCCATAACTCCATGAGAGTTTGGGAGAACATCTAGATGCAAACCATAAAATCTAGATACAAACCATAAAATAGTATATTAAGAGCCCTTAGCTTACCCTGGAGATCTAGAAAAGAATCCTACAGAAGATAATACCTGACTCCACTCTTCAGAAGCCTGGAAAATGTAATCAAAAGAAAGAAAGAAAGAACAAAAGAGGGAACACAGTACATACACTTAGAAGCCCTGAAAGAGAGTGTTCCTCAATACTTTTCCAGGCTCAATCTCTGTGCCTGACACACATTCAGTGACAGATTTCTCACAAATTTACTCTGTTAGATTTTCTTAAGTCTCTTTTATAGATAAAATAAAGAAGTCTTAGAGAAGCTAACTTGCTACTATGTGGGAGAGAAGATTTAAACCAAGACTTGATCTCAAACCACAGCTTCTTGCCCGTTGTCGTGCTACTGCCTCTGTGGCTCACACAACACACTGGTGCAACTACTTCCCTAAACAGAATACTCCATGGTCCCATCATATGAAGCTTGTGTGTGTCTTAGTGGGTCATCCTGGCCGTACTAGTTCCATCCGGCACTCAGTATCATGGCCCGCCCTGCTTTGTGTTCCTCTAAGCATGAGCTTCCTCTCCCTGTAAGGCTTTGTCCTCAGTTTCCTGCCCATCTATCCACTTAGACTCATCTTCCCTAGAGCATCTCCTCCTCTCTCCCTTAGAAATCAGCTCAGATGTCACCTCTCCACACTGGTCTTTGTGGATTTCCTGACCAGTCATTTTTTAAATTGAATTCTTTATTGGTACAATTTATATACATCTCAAAATCACGTATAACATTGGGGGATCTGACCAGTCATTCTTTTTTTTTTTTTTCTTTTTGAGACAGGGTCCCACTTTATATTTCAGGCTGGCCCTGAGCTCACTTTGTAGCCCAAGCAAGCCTCGAACTCAGCAGTCCTCCTCTCTCTGCCTCCCAAGTGCTGGGATTACAGGCGTGAGCCACCACGCCTGGCACTGTGGTATGTGGTATTGATTGCTGGTGGGCGTGAGTCTCCACGCCCAGCATTGTATGTGGTTACCGGGGATCGAACTCAGGACCTTGAGTTTGCAAGGCAGGCGCCGGAAGCACTGAGCTAATCCTCTGGCCCTGACCAGTCATTCTTGACTAAATAACTCTCTTTCCCCCTTGCATCCATCACCTTCTGAAATGCTGTATTTATTTATAAGCTTATTTGTGTGCCATCTGGCTTTCTGTGCCAAGATGTAGCAAGGCAGCATGTTCCCAGCTGCTAAGATAACGCTTAACCCACATACTTGGGCAATGAATGTCTTTGATGGTTAAGATAACTTTACAGAGTGAGTGTTTATTTTTATTTTCATCTTAAAGAAAATGACACAGGACTCACTATGGTAAAATAATATGTTCAAAGTCAGATAATTAGTAAGTGGAAGAGCAGGGAATTGAATTGTTTTTCTGTACATCCCTCTCAACCATCTCAGTGAAGTGAATGCTGATTCCTGTTTCCTCCTGACTCTCACATTTGGGGATGGATCTTCCTGTGATCCAAAATGTCCTGTGATGAGAGCTGTGTGTCTTTTCATGTACTTGCCAGTGCGCATGCCTTCATCTTTGATTCTTAGGAAAATTTTGCTTTTCTAAATGGAGGTAAGCTAGGCATGGCAGCACATGCTGTAATCCCAGCACTTGAGTCTGGGGCAGGGGATTGTCATAAGTTCAAGGCCAGCTTGGACTACATAGAGAGACTTTGTCTCAAAAACCGTAAATAGATAAATCAATAAAATATAAAAAAATAGATACCTAAATGGCTAGTTGATGATGCAATAAAGTGTGGAATGAATGGACAAATTTGTGTCCTAACTGTCTCTTTGACTATTTGCTGCCTGACCTTGGGAACTTGCGTCTTCTCTCTGACCTGATAAGTAGGGGGCCTGAACTTAGTGATCCATGGACAAATGATTCCTAGGTGTTCACTCCAGTAACATGTATGCAATTATAGGCCTGAGTGAGTGTGTGTATGGGGTGTTATTAGGAAAATATCAGAAGTTAACAATATAGCAGCACCTTGGTTCACAAATAATTCATTGCACAACTCTGGAAAAGATGGCCATTGTTGTGTTCCTGCCAGAAAGATGACTGTGATTGGTGCTGGTTATCTAATGCAAAATTCGAAAACAAAAACAAAATTTTGCTAAATGCTTCTGTTTGTGAACCAAATTATTTACAAATAAAAGCATTCATGACCCAAAGTGCCACTGTAGTGTTTACTAAAGTTTGGACATAAAGGACTCTGAGTACCTAGGTTTGATGGTTTTCCAAGTACACTGCTCAGTGAGTCCTTACAGATTGAAAGACAGGCCACGTAAAGGTGCATGCTCAAGTGTTCCCACTGAGTGTCTTGGTATCAGGTTGTTCTCTTATTCGCAATGAAGAAAAACCAATTTTAATGAAACGAAGGGAATTTTGGATGGTTTTCAAGGGTCTACAGAGTCCGAAGGTGGGTAGGAGATCAGAGTTTGGGCAAGAAGAGCTCAGAAGCAGGGAGAGCACAGAAGGAGGAAGCAGCATGGCAGTGGTTGTCTTAAGAGTAACCTACTCGATACAGTCCCCCTCCCCTCAGGCATGTCCACCTGGAGGTGAAAGCCTGGCCCCATGCCTTTCCTTTTGCTCCTTCATGCAGGGACTGACATCCTAGGGAAGAGCCATGAAGTACATGGGGCTGCCATGCTGAGAGCTTGGAAAGAGAGAAATGGGTGTAATAAGAATCTAGAAGTGACTTAATATCGTGTCATGTATTGGTACAAATTCTCACTGTCAATTGTGATCACAATGTGTATATAAAACATAGCAATAAAATCAATTAAAAAAAGAAGAATCTAGAAGCTTAGAGAAAATGCATGGAGGGATTAAGTCCAGACTTCTGAGGAGAGGGCACACAGATAGGCTCTGCCGCTAACACGCGGATTGGGAAGGGACTCCTACAGGGTTGGGCCTCAGACTCTCGGGAGAAGGTGTGGCCTGGCTGGCGGCTCTGAGGGAGTGAGAGGAAGATGCTCTAGCACTTGCGAAAGAAGCTGGAAAGGACCTGATTCCCAAAGTGAAGGGCAGCAGCTGGGTGATGATGAGAGGAAAAAACCAGAAACTAGCAGGAAGCCAGTTGCTCTAGAGGACACATGTCCAGCATTATAAAGCTGAGCAAAAAGCTGCATATGGAGCTCACACAGAGCAGCTTGACGACCTGCATGCAAAGCACCTTACATGCTCATGAGCTTAGCCCTGGCTGTACTTGGACAGGGAGGGAGGGGGAGAACCCGCCATTTTGTTGTCATTGCAAACAGCCAGCTGGCATTGTTTTCTCACTACTGTACTCCACAGGAGGGAACGTAATTCTCAGTGAGGAAAGACAGGTGACATTACACAGAGGGAATAGGTGCCAGCAGGCAAAATGCCAAGTGTCTGCCATGGTCTTCTGGTGAGAAATGTCTTAGTGGAGCATTGAATATTGGCATCATCTTTCCCTCTGTATAAATATATAGAGCTGGCTCTTCTTGTCCTTTTATGATACAAGAGCTGGTTATTTATGGCAGGCTACAAATTGCAGATGGCCGGTTTAGATGAGGATTGTAAATCCACCACTTTAAATTTTAATTGGGGCCAAATAAGGAAAAAAATTGGGGGTTATTTTCTTCCATGGATTGGAGATTTATACAGGATACTTAGACCTGTTTATCTCCACAGGCAGAAAGATAGTTGCTTAAATGGATTTTCATACTAAGAGCTTCAAAACACAAAGCTTGGTGTTTGTTTTGCAGTCCTTATCACACCCAAATTATTGCTTGCAGAAAGAGGGAAGAAAACAACTTATGGTCTTGTCTCCTTTTCCCCCAGTTTCTCCAATTTATGCCTAAAGAGAGGCACACAAATATGAAACAGATTCGCACTTGGAGGAATTTGGTGTCTAGTAATTAGTCCACTGGCAGGTTCGAATTTCTTGAAATTAGGACATTGATTCTTTACTGAAATGAAAGTTACTTGCAGATCCTTTATTCCTTTTGTTTTAGGTTTTCTAAAACACGTTGATTTCGTTTTCCAAGTAAGATTTCTCACTGAAGTTTTATGCTTCTTGACTGAGCAGCCTTAAATGGTACCTTAAAATTAAAAGCTTTCATGGATTTCTTGGTTACAGAGAATTATTGACTGACTAAACTACAATAGCTAAGAGGAAGTTCAGTTGTCAGCTCTTTAAATGCAAACCTATTATTACCTATTTGTGTGCATCTATTTGTGCATAAACTACAGAAACAGAGGGAGATGAGGGACACTCCTTTAGGCTGCTTTTTCTCCCTCCTTGTAGAATTGATAATTTTTGTGTGATAAAGGTGGTGAAACAAATATCAATTACTTCAAAGCACTGATAAATAAAAATAGGCTAATGTTCCCTATAATCTACCTTTATGTGTGTGTATACATATATATATATGCATATGATGTTCCATTTCTCCTCAGAAATAAACTTACTGCTCTTACATGTGTGTATATATACACATTTATCCAAAATAGAACTATGATATATATATATTGAATATATATTGAATATATATTGAATATATATATATATATATATATATATATATATATATATTCAATGAATTCTTTCAGGTAATATGTCAAAGATATTTTACAAGTCATTACATGTGGATTTTTTTTTTCTATTTTACTCTACCCTGTTATTGGAAGATTTAGGTTGTACTCTTATTTTTCTCCCTACCAAAAATAGTGTATAGTGAACATCTGTGTGTCTTTTTATGTTTGTGCTATCATTTCTTAAAGACAGAAAAGGAATCCTTACCTTCTGAAAAAGGATACAGTTCATCATTATGTGTTTTATTTAATAGCTCTGTCTTTTCAGTCTTCTTTGGCCTCAAACAGTGATTCCTTTATTTGCATGACCTTGATACTTTTCAAACTTTTGATGGTTATTTTACAGAATGGTTTAAAGTCCGCATTTGTCTAACTTTTTCTCATTATTAGATTTAGATTTTATGGGGTTTTTTGGGCACAGATATTATGGTGGCGATGCTGTGTCTATTTCTGCATCTTACTGAGTGGTACATGGCTTCTCCTGGACTCTTTTCTGGTCATGATGTTCACGCTGATTATAGGATTAAGGCCTCATCAACCAGACCTCACTGTGAGGTTACCCTCCTTCCGTTTGAAGCTAGTATGTATGTGAGGGGCATAGTTTCAAAGTTCCTCATTCTACATTAAATCCATCCATTTATTGACAATGTGGGCTTATCATTTCCCATTTTATTCAGTATACTGTGATCTATAGCTGTATTTTTATTTTGACATTAAGGACCATGATAAAACATTTTTCTCATTTGCTATAACTCAAAAATTGTTTATAATTGTTTCACTTGGAAAGAAATACTAGTGCTTGTGAGTAGGTAGAAGACATATTTTGATTTTCAGACACTTTTCTATAATCTTTGATTTTTAACCATATTTTTATTTCTTAACATTTTTATTTTTAAAAATTGTCAGAACAAATTATCTGGGCCACAGTGTTAGTGAGGTAATGCTCAACTCTTCCACATATTGAAATTTTTAGAAATACTGTTTTGACAGCCTCACTGCCAGAATTAAATTTAAAATGGGAGGTGAGTATTTGCAAAACTCCACCAGAGATTCCACTGAGCACTTTGGACTGAGAGTTTCTAGGTGAATAATATTGGCTACATAATTTGCAGACTCAGGGCAAAATAAAAATGACAGAGCTCTGGTTAAAAAGTTAGGAACTTCAAGATGGTAATAGAAGCTTATTAAGCTGAGTGTGGAATTTTAAGCATGGAGTTCTGTGGTTACATAGCACTCATGTCCACAGTCTGTTCCACATATTGATGTAGCCCATTTGTACAATGGCGCACTATCACAAGGAAGGACGACTCAGATATGGACACATGTCCAGACCTCCCTCCATCACTCCCCAGCCTTTGCCCTTAGACCACATGGTCAGGTTTCAACAGTGAACAGTGAGCAGAAAGGGTGAAAAGCAGGTTGGAGTTCTCCAAGCACCTTCTAAATGCCAGGTCTGAGACAGTGTCATAGGGTGCTGCTGCTCACATCCGTGTGGGTCTCTGTCCAAGAAATGTGTAAAGTAGAACTCTTGCTGACCACGTACCATGAGCTAGAGACAAACATTTGTTATATGGAAATTCATTACAGCAGCATAGCCTAACATATTCTGACTAATAAGAAAAGTACAAAGTAAATGCCATAGGACCTCAGAGGACTGAGAGCTGACTTTTTGCTATAAGCATCAGGCAAAGCTCATGGAGGAGAGCACACCTAAAATGGGATGGGCACAATTTGGAGAGGTGAAGTTGGGATGCAAAGGTCTGACGAGTTAACTGTTATTATGTGGAAAATCACCTCAAAGTTTAGTGGCAAAAAACAGCTACCCTCTACTATTTCTGTAGAGACCAGGGCCTAGCTGGATGGTTCTACTCTTCTGGGCTGGATACAGATAATGCTAACTGGCTTCCGT
>PVIC010010510.1:0-43272 GCA_004025085.1 Thryonomys swinderianus
CAATCAGAAGGTGAATTATAACTAAAAGTAGCTGTCAAATTTGTCATCCTGTCAGACAAAGTGAATTTGTAGCACCTTTGCTTCTTACATTTTTAGAATAAAAAGTGAAACAGCCTACATTTCAAAACTTTCTGAACTTTTGATGTACATTGAAGTGAGTTCCTCTTAGTCATTTGTAAACTGGGAAATAAGAATACTCTCTCTGCAGAAGAGAATGTAATCTTCATGAGGTAGCAACTGCTTCTCTACTTCACCACTGAGTAGCTAAGATCTGGAGTCCAACACAGAGAATAAGTAGATATTTGCTTTATAATTGAATAAATGATAAATCCAACAGTTCATCCATTTCTCCTATGAAGGAGAGTAAATAAATTTGATTTAACCTCTCTAGCCAAGGTAACTGCTGAGTATAAAATCTTCCAATTAAAAGATTGTTTGAACCCGCTGTGAGTTAAGCCACGCCTCCCTTTTACTGCAAAGGCTTCACAAAAGGTGGTGACCTTGTGATAATGAACATTTCTGTTGACATCTAATTGGTTTCAAGTGGTTTGCACACACCTAGAGAGAGTGAACAGGCTACCCTTTTATTCCCTTTTAAAACACAGGTTTCAATCACATTGGAAATTAACAAAATAAAAGTGAAAATGAATGAGTATTTGACATCCCTATGCAAATTACACCAAGCTCCAGAATGTGGCTGAGATTGTCACTGGTAGCAAATGATTGTCATTTGAAACTCTTGATTTATCCATTATGTATGTGATATATCAACATAAAAATGTGGATATATCACATACCTAATGAATACATTAATGTATGTTGCTCACAATATTAGAAATGTTGCAAAAGGTTAATAAGCCATAAGCAAAATAGAGTAAAATGTTTTAAATTTAGAGCAAGAAATTCTATTGACAATAAAGAAAAAGAACTTTTCAGGAGATGATTTTTATATAAAATTGTATTAAAAGAGTAGAAAATGCTTTAAGAGAAGAGTCTAAGAGTTCTATGTAAAAAATATCCCATTGAACTTGTTCTGGGGGCTGAAGGATATGTAGGTCCATGGAAGAGGGTTCAACTAGCATGCCAGTGGCTCTTGGTGTGATCCTTTGCACAACAACAACAAAAGTAGTGAAGAACTAAAGATTCTAGATTATAACCCCACTTATTCACCTGAAAAACAGAATGTTTAGTTGTTAAGTATTAATAGAAGAGAGTGAGAGATAACCCCCAACCTGCTCTATGTCATTGTGTTCTCTTCTTCTACATCGACTTCATCGAGGGCCTAACCTTGTCTGCCTGCCTATTAATTTATATCTAGCTTAGCTGGCTGTAATAGTATAATGTCTATTAACTAAAATAATATCCACATTGTAGGTAAAAAAATTAATGTTGTCATGTTTTATATCTATATAAACTAAAAGAATATTAATGCTGAGAGAGTCTTTGAGGCCACTTGGATGAATTATTTCATATAGACATAGCTACCTAATTCAACGCTCCTTCTTCCTTTGCACTGCATGGAGTATTCAAATCTTTGTCACACACAAGAATCTAGCAATCCATCCAAACCCTACCACCCATGGTTCAAAAAGAAATGGTTGATTTGGGTCTCTGGTCACACCATAGCAAAATGTCTCTGTAAGCCAGATTATGCCATCCTAAAATATGCCTTTCTGATACATCAATACCTTTGATCAGGTTATTTCAAGAAACTGCAAATCTAGGAGTAGCTCTGGAAATGATCCCTCTTAGAGAAGATAGTCCCATCTATAAAGGAAATCTCCATTTAGAAGGATGTCTGTTTCTGTGTGAAGAAAAGAAGGATGCTGTTAATCTGTGAACTCTAAAGCATGGATTAATATTTCCATAACAGTCCTCACATTTGTTTTATGGTGTTTTTACTTTGCCATCTTAGCTTGGTCTTTCTGTTTATCTCTTGGAAGTTGACTTCACCAGCTTCTTCTTTTTTTCTTTTTTTCTTTTTAAGACAGGGTCTTGCTTTGTAGTTCCGGCTGGCTCTGAGCTCACTATGTAGTCCAGGCAAGCCTCGAACTCAGCAATCCTCCTGTCTCTGCCTCCCGAATGCTGGGATGACAGGCGTGAGCCACCAAGCCCGGCACTACCAGACTCTTTTTTAAGTCTCACATGATTTTGGTACTTCCATGCCTACAAAAGTCATTAAAATTAACCTTTTCTCCCGTTAATCTGCCATATAACAATTTAATTTATAGACCAGTTAAAAACCAAGAAGGATTAAATGATGTAATTTTTTGTGCCTCAGGTGAGAGTAAAACTGTGTTGCTTGAGCCACTGAGTTCTAGGCCAGACTCTAGAACTCACTGTCTTTGAACTCAGGACATTTTTTAAGCAACTGGTGGCATTGATCTTTCCTCTATAATTCATATCTTTTATATGACATAATAATACTATTTAGAGGATTCAATGATTTAATAGGTGAGAAGAGTTTGGGTCAGGGTGATTGCTCAATATAAGTTGACATAATTATCACTCACTAAGTATTATAGGCAGCTATGTTGGATAGAAATTAGTAGTCAGTGAGGGACCATGCCCTCAGGCGAGTCAGTGCAAAGGAGGAAACACATCAAAATTGCAGTTGGAGGCAAATTTGGAGAGAGATAGGCCTTAAGATGGAGACACAGTAGCCAGGCCTGCAATCTTCCCAAGAGATAAACAGCAGCTTGCAATGACTATACAATAATGAGCACCACCTGGGCCACTGAGCACAGATAACACGTTATATGCATAGCTTGGTGACCAGAACTCCCTGACTCATAAGTCCATCCCATTATGAGAATGCTTTTTCTTTCTATGACAAAAGTGAGATAAACCAAGGTTAATATTCTCACTGATACACCCTTGGTTCATGCCTGGATTTGCTACTAATAAATATTAGTTAAGTGACTATACTTGTAATCCAGTAGGTATTTTGCAGTTTGACCCATAACTACCCAAGTTGAAACTTTGCTGTATAAAATGACCTTGAAGAAGTGTTTAGGCAGCAATCCACATTGGGGACTCCTCCTGCCTCTCAGGAGTTTTTTTTTCAATAAATATTTCCTACATTTTAACCTGTTTTGTCCTCTTAACCAATGAACTCAACATACCTAACAGACTGACAAAATGTGAATCACAAAAATGGAGAGATTTTTTTGTGGTGAGAGCAAATTCTTCCAAATTTTTACCAGGGACTTTCCAGTGAGAGTTCTAGGACTATAAGCATTGAGGAGGGAACAACTTTTACTAATTGCTGGTGAAGATAGAAGAGTTTTCCCAAGTCCAATATGTTAAGAATATTGTTCCTTTTGGAAACTGTCCCTTGGAGAATTGCTTCTCTTCTTTTTGCCTAATATTCTAAGTTATAAATAAAAGCTGCATTCAAATGATTAAGATTTTAACTGCTAAATAATTTTCTTTTAGATTTACAGAAATCAGGATCTTCAATGACCTTCAGATTACATAAGAATATATAATGCCCTCCTTTTTAAACTCTGTATAAACGACTCTATAAGGTGTCTAAATGTTATCGGGTTTAACCTGGGAAAAAGTAATGTTTGCTTAAGGAACTACAAAAATTAGTTCCAGGAGGTTGAGCTTGATTGTGATTTCATGTAGTGGCCAGGTAGGGAGGTGTGAGAGTCAGAGAAAGTGAAAGAGAGCGAGAGATACCCTGGATGAAGACAACCCTACTGACCATGCCCAGCACTGTGAATTGGTTCCCTTCGTACCCATTAGAACCCCTCAGATGTATTGTATTTGAGTTTGCAAAGATGATCTTTCTGAAGAGATGACAGCTCCTCTCATGTTTTCTGCGTGATAGTCCTTTAATAAACCTAATTTTTTTCCAATCAGCTTTTGTCTTACAAGCACTGGATTTTGAGTGTTTAACAGATGGACTTGAATTCAGTAATTACGGTCTTTTTTTTTTTCCTATCAGATTCTAGGAGAGGAAAATAAATCATTTTCCCTTGCTCATTTTAGGGTCCCTGATAAATTCTTTAGAAACAGGATAACCCAATGAAGATTAACCTGAGGAGCAGAAAAATTATAAACAAAACATCTTTACTAAAGATGTTGGGTTTTTAAATCAAATTTATTTTATATTTTTTAGTAATTGAGTCACTCATAGGAAAACGGATGCATCTTGAGACAATAATACTAAGTGAAATCAATCAGACACACACGTTTAAGTATTACATAGGTTCCTCTTATATGCGGAAACCCAAAATATAAATAAAGAGCAAAATGAAAGTAGAAAATGGGGCACTGGGTATTGTATTGGTGGGTAGGGGAAGCTAGTTGTGAGAAAGTGGTCAGAAGAGTATAATAATTGAAGGTGGTTTAATAAAGTGTACTATGCTGATTTAAATCTGTGCTTTCTTCATTAGCAGAAATTGCTACGAATGGTTCTCTTTTGTTCAAATGGAATTCCCTCTATAAAAGGAAAATCTATGTCCCATTTTTAAAAATTTATTTTTATTTTATTTATTTATTTTGAGACAGGGTCTCGCTTTGTAGTTCAGGCTGGCCCTGAGCTCACTATGTAGCCCAGGTAAGCCTGGAACTCAGCAATCCTCCTGTCTCTGCCTCCCGAGTGCTGGGATTACAGGCGTGAGCCACCATGCCTGGCACTGTGGTATGTGGTATTGATGGCTGGTGGGCCTGATTCACCATACCCAGCATTGTATGTGGTTACCAGGGATCAAACTCAGGACCTTGCCCTTGAGAGGCAGGTGCCAGAACCACTGAACTAAATCTCTGGGCCCGATGTCCCATTTTTAAAGCTTTTAAACCTCTAAATTATCTAGATCCAAAGAAGATATTTTTAAGGTGGCATGTTCTGCTCTCCTTCGCTATTCGTTCTTATCTGCTCTTTCTCACAAACATAACTCTTCATTAATTAGCTTAATTTGGAAACACACACACACACACACACACACACACACACACACACACACACACATAGAGGTAAACAGAAAAAGAACCATACTTCCATTTAACTGAAATTTCCTTTTTTAAATTTAATCCAAAAAGATGAAGTTATTCTTTTTTAAAAAAAATTCTTTATTGGTACAATTTATAAACATCTCACAATCACACATAACATTGGGGAATTTGTACCAATATGCGACACAAGTTAATTCTCATTTTTACCCATATCCCTACCCACCCACACCTCCCCACCCCCTATATATATGCTCTTTTATTTTCTTTCAGAATGATATTTATTCCTTCCCCTCATTACATTCTCACACCAAATTTCCTTTGGAAACTTCCCATTCTACAAAAACTGTCATACTTTCTAGAGCTCACTTGCATCTACAGGTGTTCATATCAAAGAGAAGATCCGTTATTTGCCTATCTGTGATCTATTTATTTCACTTATTAGTGTGTCCTCCAAATGTATGCATTTGCATATAAATGAATCAATCTTGTCATTCTTTATGGCAGAATAATACTCCATTTTATAAAAAAATCACATCCTCTTTATCCACTCTCCAGTTAAGATGAAATTATTCTTTCTGGTCTTGATATATAAGGAAAATGGTGCAAGAAAATTATTCATTTTTATAAGTAAAAAGATCACTTTTAACTCATGATTATCTATGTATTTTCCAAAAACCTACAAAACATAGACTGGATTCATAAATAATTTAACCAATAAGAATTATGTTTTCAATAAGCTAAATACATAATTTCCTGGTTTATGTGTAGACTTCAGCATCATAAAAAGTGGCACTCAGAATTATTTGACACAATGACTGTGCATTGTATCTCTGATGCAGTGAGAAAAATTAAATAGTTTGATTTCCAAGAATTTGATGTCAACTAATTTAATCTTCACAACCACCCCATGGACTCAATAATATCAGATACATTCTTCTCATCTGTGCATGACCAAGTACCTCACACTGTTCTAGGGACCTAGTGCTCTTAATAATCCTCATAACAGTGCAGTGATGGCGATCTCCCTGGTATTTCCATTTTAGAGAGAAAGTAAAAAAACCAAAAAAACAAAAAAACCTCCAAGCATCCCATAGTCCATCCATAGTCATGTCGGGGTAGCCCAGCAACAGCACCCGAATGTGAACTTGCATTTTCTGATTACCACGTCGGTGCTATTGTGTATACACTATGCTTCTTCAACTCTGTGCTTGAAAAACTACGTAAGATTCACACAAAACAGAACCATCAATGCTCGGGGAGTAAGTAACCATGGAAAACAGCAGGGGTGAGACGACCAGAGATTCTGTAGTCAGAGATCATGGCTTCAAACCTCTGCTTTCCAGTTTTCTATTGATCTGATAATAAGCACAGTATCACTTCTGCGGCTTGCTTTTCACTTCTCTAACCCGGGTATAATATTGTGTGTTACTTTTCAGGTGCTCACCTAGTGCCCCAATCTTCTGTAGTAGAAATTCAGTGGTAGTGACCAGTAGGCCATTAGACATTGCTGAGGTTCAGACCCTATTACCCCAAACTATCTTGGTAGACCCGATTTCTTAAACAGCAAGGATTTTAGAAGTACCATTCTCAAGAAGATTCCCCGACCTTCCCCTGCACATCTTCTCTGAAGCAGGTCATGAGACCTAGGTGGAAATTCATGACCTTTCCCTGAAACCATACTGTAAAATGTGTTCTCTGTCTACCTCGGGAAAAGAAACATGCTCATCTCCAAGACACAGGAACACAGGGATCAGAACACACAGGACTTGCTGTTTCCTAGATTTATTACATTTAGTTCACAGCCTTTTGTTTTGTTGTTGTTTGTCTCTGAGATAGGGTCTCACTATGTAGTTCCACCTGGGCTTAAACTCACTGTATTGACTAGGCTGGCTTTGAACTCACAGTGATCTTCCTGGCTGACCTTCCCAAATGCTGGAATACAGATATCTGCCCCCACACCTGGCTAGTTTATACCCTTTCCACCCCATCATACTTCCCCATGGCTATCCACTCTTTATCAAAGATACTTAAGTACTTAACTGTTTTATTAAAGTTAGCGGTTTCTTGGGGTCTGCATTTCCTTATGAAGTTTCCTGTGTTATGTACAGTTTATGTTGAATAACTTTATGCTTTTCTCTTGTTGATTATTTTATTTTGTTTTTGTTATGCACAGATGCCATAGCTAAGGACTTAATTGGGTAATAAGAAAAGGATAATTTTATTCTCCTGCAGAATTAATGTCAAATGGTTACATTTTAAATGCCAAATTTATATTTTATAAATTATCAGGATTCAATGATGATAACAAAGTATGACCCGTGGGCCGGAGGGTTAGCTTACTGGTTCCGGCGCCTGCCTCGCAAGTGCAAGGTCCTGAGTTTGATCGCCGGAAACCACATACAATGCTGGGCGTGAGACTCATGCCCACCAGCCATCAATACCACATACCACAGTGCCGGGCGTGGTGGCTCACGCCTGTAATCCCAGCACTCAAGAGGCAGAGACAGGAGGATTGCTGAGTTTGGGGCTTTCCTGGGCTACATAGTGAGCTCAGAGCCAGCCCGAACTACAAAGCGAGACCCAGTCTCAAAAAAAAAAAAAAAAAAAAAAAAAAGACCCAATTTTTCATAAGAACTTCCTATTTTTAACTTTCTATTTTCAGCAAAACTTTATTTTATTTATATTTTGAATCTTATAAAATATTAAGTATTTCATTTCTTATTATGTATAGACCTTTTTACTTTCTATATATTCTTTATAAATTATCTATAGATTTTTCTTTGTTTATTCATTCTATACTTGTCTTCTTTCTTTATATCTAATAAAATTATCTATTTATTCTGAGCTTTCTTTTCTAAATTATAAGCCAAGTAGAATATGTCACAAGTATATAAATGATGATAGATGATAGATAGATGATAGATAGATAGATAGATAGATAGATAGATAGATGATAGGTAGATAATAGATTCTGGGGATTGAATCCAGTCACAATCCATGCTGAACATGTGTCTAACCCTGAGTCATAAACCAGTCCTTTAATACATTTTTAATGGGAAAATGTGAAATTTTATAAAATTATTATTATTATTATTATTATTATTATTATTATTATTATTTTGCTTTTTGGAGACAGGGTCTCGCTTTGTAGTTCGGGCTGGCCCTGAGCTCATTATAGTGCCCTGGCAAGCCGCCGTGAACTCAGCAATCCTCCTGTCTCTGCCTCCCAAGTGCTGGGATTACAGGCGTGAGCCACCACGTCCAGCATTGTGGTATGCGGTGTTGATTGTTGGTGGGCGCGTCTCCACGCCCAGCATTATATGTGGTTACCGGGGATTGATCTCAGGTCCTTGCGCTTGCGAGGCAGGCGCTGGAACCACTGAGCTAACCCTCCAGCCCTATAAAATTATTTTGAGTGAAACTATATTTACTCCTAGTGTTTATTTTACAAACTGTAAGTAGAATTTATATAGGCTGAGTATTGATCAAGATAGTTATTTTTAGGAACAAAGTGTCCCTCTTTTTTCTTTTTCTTTTTTTTTTTTTTTTTTGACAGGGTCTTGCTTTGTAGTTCAGGTTGGCCCTGAGCTCACTATGTAGCTCAGGCAAACCTCGAACTCAGCAATCCTCCTGCCTCCATCTCCCGAGTGCTGGCATTACAGATTTAAGCCAGCACGCCCAGCACTTGTGGTATGAGGTACTGATTGCCAGTGGGCCTGGCCCCCATGCCCAGTATTGTTGTATGTGGTTACCGGGGATCAAACCAGGGATCTCTCACTTGCGAGGCAGGCGCCAGAATCACTGAGCTAAATTTCTGGACCGCAAAGTGTCCATTTTATAATAAATACCTTTTGTAGTTACTTAATTCACCTGGTTTAGTCTTACATACTTACAATATTTTAATTGCAAATTTCTAGTGCATATTATGCAATAACTATTTCTTTTTGTCATTTAAAATCATAATTCTCTTTATTGATTTGTCCAGTGAAGAGTGATTATTGCAGGCCTTAAGTATTTGCTGACATACATATTGACTCTCTGTTGATGTTGCTAAAAAGTGAAAGAATCCTGTTGAAATGCCTAAATAGAAGATGGCAATACTAGAATGGGAGAGTATTTCAGTTAATTCTGACAGGAAACTGTTTCAGACAAGCATTTTCTTATTCATTCCCATAACATATGGATCAGAAGTACCTTTTATCCCTCTGACAATATGAGCAAATGTTCTAAGCACATGCATTCATTTCTCACTATTTTCTGCTTCTCATTAGTGAACAGTTCTCAGTGTATCACAGTATATGG
The DNA here is from genome assembly GCA_004025085.1 of Thryonomys swinderianus. Taxonomy (NCBI): domain Eukaryota; kingdom Metazoa; phylum Chordata; class Mammalia; order Rodentia; family Thryonomyidae; genus Thryonomys; species Thryonomys swinderianus. The sequence goes on from PVIC010010510.1 coordinate 9,268, forward strand.
AATATTTTGTATTGAGTGGCTCTTGTTACCAAATTCTCTGAGGAGTTTTTGACAATCACAATGATGCTCTACTACAACATTGAGATCTTTTACTTTATGTCAAATTCCCAGTGTATAAATTACACAGTTAAAATGAAATCTCCAGCATGTTTTGGCTCCATTCTCTACTGACATTTTGTAGCATTTAGAAAAAAAAAAAAGAAAAAGCTTTTAGGGTGTATTGTACAATGTCTGATGCATTCTGTATTTCAGGAAATATGCTTAGAGTAACATCATTTTATTCAACTTGATATAAGGTTTGATATTCTAAAAAGCCCTTTCTATAATTAAACTTAGTATTTTCCCCATATTAAGCATAAACTTCATCTATTCCTTTGTCCAAGATTGTGAAAAGACATTTAAAAAATTCTTCCTCTACACTATAGCATTATTTTCCTTACTGTCAGAGACAGCAGAAATGTTCATGGCTCCATTAACATTAATTCATGAACTCATTCAGCACCTTTCCATATTTGATCTTAATTAATGAAAAAATCATACTGAAATTCCAGGAAAGGTTTATTAGAGTTCATTAAACCACTGTTAAATACATTTTTTGTAATACTGAACCCTTTCCATTTAGTAAACTTTTTTTTCCAGGTTCTCAGGACAAAGATACTTCTTGCTTCTAAGCTGAAAACTCATAGAAAGCTAAGAATAAAGGGCAGCCACAAACCTCCCCTGGTACAAAGAGAAATGGGTTAAATGTTTCTTTGAATGAGGTCAGTGAAATTTAAAATCAAAGACCTTCCTTGTCTTTTGATTTGGTTCTGTTGTGGTCACTGTGAACATTTTAAATTTGTAAGCTAATGTAGCAGGTGAATTCTCATATAACCGATGACTGACCTAAGTTTTCAGAAGTATAGTTAATCATTTTTACACTCAGATTTTGCAACTTCACGGCACTAGATGAGGTATAAAATAATATCCTAAGGTATAATGTTTTTGGCATTTGGCTATTTTAGTTTTCAAGCTGCTTTCTTTTTCCAAAGCAATACTATGGAGATACTTCTTTTGTTAATAATGTAATTTCTACCGACAGCAAGTCTAAACTGAAACTTGCCTGTTTCACTCACTTGCAAACACATAGGGGTCCTGAAAGGTATTTTCAATACTCTGATTTAAGCAAACAGACAAATTCAAAATATTTTAGAGATGTGCAAGAGGGTAACAACTTTCGAGTTTATTATGATACACTAATAGAAGTCAGTTATTTTTAAGTAAATGTTAGTCATTACTTCACTAATGAACCCTTTAAAATAATAGATTAAAACTTATTTTAGAAGATTTAGTTTTGGTGATACTCTGTATAATAAAGTAATTCATATAATATTACTATAAGGAAGCATTGATTCTGAAGAATAAAGTATGAGACATTTCAGGGTCCCAAATGTATTCCAGATTCCATGTAAAGGACATATGGATTCATGTAGAGTGAGGCTTGTAATGTGCAGGGCAATTGTGGCGGTAATTCTTTAGACTTCTTACTCCTTAGATAACATCTCCATGATTACTTACGCATTTAGAAGTTTGGAAATTTAAATTCTGGTTCATTTTTGTTTGTTTTATTTTAAACAGATTTTGTTTATATGTATTCTACTTTCGGAGAAACGCTGGGTGATTGTGACATAATGGATTTAAGAAAAATAAGCTTACTTAGCCAAGGAACTTAGCAGTCTTTTGAACTAAAACCATACATGTGTGCATAGACAACAAACAAACAAGGATTCAGGCTTTCCATTTTATTTATTTATTTATTCATTTATTCATTTATTCGGTATCAGGGATCAAACTCAGGACTTTACACTTGCAAGACAGGCACAGTATCACTGAGCTTACTCCGTGGCACACTGGTTATTTTTGTTTAAAGGAAAAAGTTCAATTTACTTAAGAATATATATACACACACTCCACAAAGAATAGCTGCTATCTCGAAATTAGCCAGCAACAAATGCTGGTGAGGTTGTGGAGACAAAGGGCCCCTTCTCCACTGTTGGTGGGAATGTAGACTATCACAACCATTATGGAGATCAGTGTGGAGATTCTCCAAAAAACCAGGATTAGAGGTTCCATTGGACCCTGCTATTCCCCTGCTGTGGATACACATAAAAGAATTACAAGATTCCTTTCACAGTGACATATGTGCACCCGTGTTTATAGCAGCTTAGTTTATGAGAGCTAAATCTTGGAAACAACCCAAATGCCCATCAGCTCTAGACTGAATAAAGAAGATGTGTTTTTTTAATAAAATGGAGTATTATTCTGCCATAAAGAACGATGAGATTGAATTCTTTATACTCAAATGGACGTACCTTCAGGACATACTCGTAAGTGAAGTAAATACATCACAGATGCACAAAGATCATATATTTTCTCTGATATGAGAAACTGAAGTTGTAAATGTGTTTTAGAATCTATGATTGATACTTTGAAATAGTAAATGTTCAAAGGGTAATGATGCTTAGGGATAAATAATGAAGAAAGAAAAATTAATGCTAAAAAAAGGAAACAATGCTTGTGTATATAGGGTTGGGGGAGATAGTGTGGGTAAGGGAGAGGGAAAAATGAGAAGTAAGTTGTGTCATATTCTGGTACAAATTCTCAATGTGGAGTGTAATTGTAAAGTGTATATATAATATACCAATAAATGTACCCATAAAATGAATTATGCTTATGAAAAAATAAAATGAATACTTTTCAAAAAAAGAATATAGGTGTATATATATATATGTATATATATACATATATATATATATAATTATCTTAAATCATGAAAAATCTTTATACTCAGAGCAAAGATAGTCACTATTTAAACCATAGTTGCTAATCATTCTTTACCTCTCATTTCCATTTTATATCTTCCTCTGCTTAACAGTGCTACCAAAGAATTGGTTTCTGTTTCCTTCTCTCTGGAGAAAGATCATCATATTTACAACAAAAAGATTACAGTGATGATGAAATTAGTGCATGTAAAATGCTGCATTGCTTAGTAAACCTTGGAATACAGTGATAGATTTTATTCTCTGATCTCTTAAATATAATGGATAATTCACCCATATTTTATTAAGAATACTTGAAGAAGAGGTCTTTCTTTTTGTAATTAAGAATTCCTTACTTATGATAATAAAAACATTCTAATACTGTAGAGAAGTATAGAAGGTTCTAAATGAGAGAGATGTGGAGGCAGCAGGACTGTGATTTCTAGGAATTAGATCCATTACTTACATTTCAGAAGGACCACCCCAAACAGCCCTGTCAATTCAGAATTAGACTAAAATTATGCTCTTTCACATTGTCAGTCAGACATGTGTGCTACAGTAGCACAGCTTGTGTTATTTTTGCATTTCTAAAAAAAGACTTTCAAGAGGAGCAGTTTGAAAACTACTTTAAAACGTTCCTTTTATTTTCTTATGAACCTGGATACTTCATTCTGACAAATGTGCAATATTGGAAAAACTGAAAATCGAATTCAAGTGATGGGAAATATTCAGTAATAGTACCAGTAATAAGGTATCTGGATCTGACTTTAGAGTAAATATCACTGAAGATGCAGCAAGAATTGTATCTCTAACTGTAATGGTACCGAGGTGGACAATCATTATTATTAAATTGTGGGAAGATGAGTCATGAGTATTAAATGAATGTGTGGACTCCTTCCAATTCCTTTGAGAAAGACCCTATAATTGGCATCAATTACTTCTCTTGTTGACAGTTTGAGAAACCATCTGAAATTTAATAAACAGAGACTGAAATGTATTCTCAGCGCAAGACAGTTGTCTTGGACACTGACGAAGGCTGATTAGGAAATTGGCAGTTAGTATTCACTCCCCTCTTCAAATATTGACTTTGTGTTTTATCCCTCATCAGATTAAAACTTCCAAAATGAATTAATTTCTCTTAAATAGCTATGTGATAATTTTATTTTTCCCCTGCCTGCATACTTTGGTTTAAAGCATATGTTAGAGAAAAATGGGAAAATCCTAAATTAACACTCGCTGCTCTAAAATTACAGATATTAAACAGAATTCTGATTGTAACCGTTGATGCATTATCTAAAATATTTAGTTTAGCAATGGAAGTAGGATTATTCTGGGAGACTCTGACTAATGTTTTCATATTAAACTCACAATTTTGTAAAACAAAAGACTAAATATTACTTAATTCAACTATGAGGTAAAGTGAAGTGAAAACATGAAGGATGAGAACACAGCTATGTACTATTTTGTTTTAAATGTTAATATTTTTACTCCCTTATTACACCAGATTTGCATTTTTGAGCTTCAATTACATGCTTAAGTTTAACACTAGGAAAATATGGGTATATTTCATCAATTTAAAAGGGTCATAGTTAATGTGAATTTGAGTAGACAGTAAGAAATATTAGATTTTTATAGTAATGGCCTCACTGAAAACACAGTCAAAAACAAAAACAAAAACAATAGTCTTCTTAGTTCTTTTTCAGTCTGTACTTCCAAACCCTGTTTCAAAAACTTTGTGGTCTCTGTCAAGAAGAACTAGCTCTCCAGCTGAACACGGCGGTGCATGCCTGTAATCCCAGAACTCCAGAAAGTTGGGCCAGCCTGGGTGAGCTAATGAGTTCAAAGGCAGCCTGAATTACATGGCAAGATCCTGCCTCGAAACAAAATGAAACAAAACCAAGCAAAATAAAATAAAACATACACTCAAAAACCAGTAAACAAAAAGCCAAGTCTCTGTTACACACAGTTTCCCATTACAGTACTTGGAAGCTTTGTCCTTGGGTAGTAATGCTCAAGATTTCTAGGGGAACATGAGAGAAAATTCTTGGAACTGAAAAGGTTTGGATAATCAAATAAGTGCAATATTAGTGGATATATTTTAGGTGGCCAGAAAGGCCTGGTCTTTCTGGACGCGCAGATGCCCCATTTCCTTCTCTGAGGTCAGCAGCTTCTGGTCTTTATCTTCCTTTCTTCAGCTTGCATTTATAAACTACTCAAGTCATTTTTTTCATCTCCAAGTTCACCTGCCTCTCTGAAAAACATTTCATTCATCTTGTCTCTTTACTGTTCCTTTTGCTGATGTCTTTTTTTTCTTCCTCTTCTGCTTTTCTTGCAGTTGCTCCTTCTGTCTGGGCCACTTTATAGCCATCGAGTTCTTTCCTGTGAGTCCTCTTTTCAAAGAGCCTTCTTGTGAACCACTTTTTCTCACTTTTGTGTTTCATTATGGTAGTTTGTTTTGAGACAGGGTCTCATTATATAGTTCAGGCTGATCTTAACCTCACTATGTAACCCGGGCTGACCTTGAACTTATCGTGTCCCTCTGCCTCAGTCTCACTAGTGCTGGTCTTACAGGTGCGTGTATTTTGCCTAGCTTTATCTTTTAAGTAGTCCTTCCTCCTTGTCATTTTCTCCTTTTTGACTGAGAGCAGCTTTGGGTCCTCCTTGGGATTGGTGGCCCTTGCAGAGGACATGGGAGAAGCTGGGTGAGGACAGTCACACCAAATGACCACCTGGGGTTAAGGGTGGAGAAGCAGAAATGGGTTCTGGCTTGACAGGTGACACTTACTTAGTCTCAGCTTCTTTCTCCCTCACTAAAGCTGCTCTGATCTTTAGAAATGAATCGCTGACTGCCTTAGTTTTCTTCTTTGAGTCCCCCCCACCCACCCCAGGCTATGTTCCAGTTTATTTTACCAGGCAAAGTGGGGTCCAGATCTTAGTGAAAGCAACTTTGAGTGAAGATAGAGAACTGAAGAAGTTGATCTGGTGAAAGAAGGAATAATGTGGATGGGAACTAAAGTCAGAAGCAAGCTGGGAATCTACCTTTCCAGTTGGATGGAGATAGAGTCCATCCAATGCCATATGTGTGAAAACAAGGGAAATAATCATTTTCTCTTTTCATTTCTCTCCTTTTCCTTCTTGCTTCTACCATCTCTCTCTTCTCTTCCCACTCTTCTTTTCTGTCTTTGCCCCCTCCCTTTCCTTCCTATGCACAGGATTATTCAGTCCTGTTTAATAAAATTTGATTCACTTCAAGCAGAGCATTGATTCCACTGGGAGATGCTATATCTCCAGACAAGGCAGCCCTGTTCTTGTTGTGACCAGGAGTGGACAATTGTGTGGCCACCAAGTATATGTGAAAATTGTCTAAGGAGAAATATGTGTGATGAAGAGTCACAGGTAACCCAAGGAACTGTGCTCAAATTTGGATAGGTCCCAGTGGATTTTTTCCTTTCCTCTTAGGATAGTAGCCTGCAGTACACTAAATGTTCTTATGAGATTTTAATGATGATTGAAGTTTGTATGTGTCTCTTAGTGCCCAGCATGTTACTACGTGCTTATGAGGCTAGTTATTAATAACCATAGAAGCTTTCCTATTAATTACAGTAAGAACACAGGGAATCACAAGTAGTGAGACAAAATATACTAAAAAAAATTCACATTTTTTCCCCAGAAGTGACTGCTTTATTTATATTGATAGTTCGATATTTAAGGGTTTCTGGGGAGGTGTTTGATACTGAGGAGATTTCTGAAACTATGCCTACCAACTTGAGGACACTCACTTCTGGGAAGAGAACAATGGAAATGGCTTTGTTTCAAGAGGCTAGTCTGTGTTTCTGAAACATTACCAGTTCCCCAGGGATGTATTCATTAAGTTTCAGATAAGGTCTTACCCTTTTAGAGTTTAATTAAGGAAAGAAATATAAAAATTATTTAAGATTTTGAAATGTGTTACTCTTCCATATCTTCTTCTTCTTCTAGTGAGTGGTATATGTTTATGTTGCTGTAATAGATACCCGTCATATAAATCAAAAGGAGAATCTATTGGAAGAGCACTGCACTAGATGAGATTGAGTGCTCCTTCCTTCAGTGACAAGAGATAAGCTACAATTTAAAAAAAGTATATCAATAGTTTTTGAATTTGACATAATTCAGTTCAATGTAAAATATGTGTATGTAGATTCTACAAAACATTAACCACACACACTTTGGCTTTCTTAAATGAAATAGCTCATTAAAAATTGCTTAGGATGGGGATATTATTCTTATGACTGGCCCTAACTTTTTCTCTGGATATGCTTGAACAATAGTTGCATGTGAAGTACAAATTGAATCCATCAGATTTATTCATATGGAGAATAAATATATCATTTTTACCCTAGAGACATAAACAGCCAATGCATTACTATAAAATAATTCCATAGTAAATATTGAATTAATCTTTTTACTTCTCTAATGTGTCATCATTTTTACAGAATGCACATTCCCAGTGGCTAAAACAGCAACATTTCATAAAGCACATTACTGAGATAATAGGGAAAAATAAGACTTATGGTGTAAGAAACTGGCATATTCTATTTATTTTTATTCAAAATAAAAATTATTTATTACTTCAGTGTTTACAGCCTTCACTTGGGTGGTAGTTATAAAGTGAATAAGTAAAACCCCAGGTAGTTCTCAATTTTGGTGATTTTGCCATTCAGTTTTCATTTTGTTCCAAGTTGCAAATAGAAGCTTCCAGAAGGTCTGACGATGCAACACAAGATGACCAATTTTCCAAAACCAGTTCACCGTTCATCCGAAGAGCTTAGACTTGCCTTAAAGTGTAGATTGTTGATAAATGTTTAGCAATTGCATATCATTAAAGAAATAATAGCCAGCACTTTTTACATATGCTTAGAACAATGTGGATGTGTTTATTTTAAATTTGTATATAATTCACATAGAGATAAATCATTCACTTGCTGTTACTAAACTGAATAGGCCATGCACATGGAAGAGTTACCATGAATTTGAGGTTGATTATATTTGTTTTGTGAAAACTCATCATTTGATGGATGAAAAAAATCTGTGATTTGTATGTTAGAAAGAGAATGAGACTGATTCCTAGCTGATACATTGTTCATATTTTTAAATCAAATACCTTTGCTCTTTCATCTGGAGATAATGACCATAAACTGCCAAGAGGATGCTTTCTTTTCCTAACAGGGTAAACATGATGCTAATTAGAATACTCATTAGTATAACCATTCCTCTTACAGAATATTCAGGTTAGTCTATAAAGGAAACAAGAATAAAATTCAATATTCCATACATATGTTTCATACCCAACCTGTTTTGAAGAATTTTAAGCCAAAGATCTTAATATACTCACATTTTTTTGGTTCAGATTCCAAGTTAAATTAGTAAGGTTAGAATACAACCATTGCAGCCATTAAGTTTGGTAGGGATCAGTGGGTAGTTCGTAAGGGACCAGGCCTAAGACAGAATAGAGATAAGGCAGACTAGACCTTCCATCAAGGCTGAGTGGATAGAAACAAGGCCGCCCCACAATAGTCAAAACAAATGAAAAAGGTTGTGAGGTTTTACACTTATTAAAAGGAAAAGAAAGAATCATACTCTGAAGAGTCAATTAAAAATGGAGAAAGTGGTACACTGTATAGCGTCAGAGCAGTGTAGCTCCATGAAACAGAGAGCACAATGGCCGAGACCTTAACAGTGGCCATCTTCCACTCCTCTCACTCCTCAGGCTGACGTCAGAATTAAGCTACCTTGAATTCTGAAGAGAAGAACTGAAGTTGGCACTTCCTGGGTGGCTCCAGGTACAGAGACTTTGGGCACCCGTGTCCCAGATCTCCATGATGGACAGATCACAGTCACTCTGCCCAGCCATTTTGGCACACCTTAATCTCTGGCCTCAAAGAGACATGAGTGAAGAAAGTGAGCTAACATAAGAGGGTTCATACATTTACATGTATATATGAGAGGTAGGAGAGAAGAAATAAATAGGGAGAAAGGAGGCGAGGGAAATTAGGAATTGAAAATAAAAACTGAGATTCAGAACACAAACCCAGTTTGAATTTTGTTTTCTTTTCTTTCACTTTTCCTAGAACACAATAAGCCTGGAAGTTCCCTTTCACCTGCCAAAGGATTCAACATTCCATTTTGCTTGAAAATTGTCTTCTTTTACCTGAGACCAAATAACCACTTTTCACCATAGAAACCGTCCCCACGTGTGGATTATTGTTTCCCTGTGAGTGGACCATCCTTCCCCCCAGAGCCAAACCAAGGCCGAGACTATACACTGCTTTCCACCACCAAAAAACACATAAATATTCCCAAATCTAAATTGTAGCACCTCTCTCTTAGTCTTGAGAACTAGCACTCTACTTTTGAGTGTTCATGATTAAGCAAATATTGAGTAATATGATGAGACAGGAAGTTAGGGCTTGCCTAAAAATGCTGGGAAAGGAGAGATGTGAAGATCCCAAATCACATGTGCTAAACAATCGTTGTATAGAAGGAGATCTAATTAGAGTCTCTGGAGGGTGATATAGTTCTTTCATGAAGAATACATCTAGAGTTGGTGAATCTTAATTTCTACCTGATTTCACTGCACTTGTGAAAAATAAAATACAAGTGAAGCAGTGAAAGTACTTCAAACATTCTAATATGGTGCGTATAACGGTTTGTTTTCTAAGTTCAAGATCAATTATTTTTGCTAGAGCTAGAGACACTTATGTATCATTTAAGCTTAAGATAAAGTATTATAATGTTCTACAGGTGAAGGATGAGTATAGCTTTTCAAGATACTGTAAAACATGATTTTATCATCTCTTCTATGTGCTCTCTCCTACTCTTAAAAACATATAAAAATTGGAAAAGTAGAATGTATCTGCAGTCTGTTTTATCTTCTGAACCATTTTTCCAAAACTTCTATATCTTAGATTAAGATGTTTCAATGACAGGATATATTAGCCATTGAAATCTGAACAGAAGGGCAATTCCTAATCAAATTGGCACTAATTTCTTTCAGTACAAATTATCATCATTCACAGCAAATTTGCTTTCAGCGAACTGTGCCAACTTGAGATATGGTTCTCAGCACTTTTATCTCAACCCATCAATACAATTGATGAAATCATTTTATAAGAGCAATGTCTTTTTTTCTTTTAATTTTTTATGATGATCTATGAGATGAGAGTCAATTTTCTCATTTATGCCAAGCTGGTTCCACTGAAAAGAAAGGTACCATACATAAAAACGTATTTTTTCTGTAACACATCATTGAAAGAACTTTGGTTAAAATATAGAAACTAAGGCAGGTCTATTTCAAGTATGACAGTAATGTGAACAAATACAGTTAGTTATCTACTGGGCGCTTATCATCTAGCCTCATTCATTGTATCCAACAACATACATACACACACACACACACACACACACACACACATGCCCGTCAGACTCTGGATTCGTATGTTCCCAACTGTTATGGTATTTTATGTAAATTGTACAGATTTCCAGATGTTATCATAATATTTATATATAGTGCTCTGACTCCTTGTTATCATCTACAGTAATGTCGTTTGCTGCTCCATCTGCTCAAAATATACATTTCTATAAATTTATAATAATGCCATCATCTCAATAGTCTGCCAAATTGCAACTAATGTTAAAATATACCACAAAGATAGAAACACAAGTCAGTGTTCTATGATTTTGCAGTCTTATGCCCGTCTGCATTTAATTACCTTTGATTTTTGCTCAGATGTAGAGCAGCCTCTTGTGCAAACTTGTGGCTAGGACATTTTCATAATTATGGTTTTATTATTTCAGTTTTGTAGTTGTAACCACAACAAGATGAAAGACTTAATTTGAAAACAACCATCTTTACCAGTAAAAAGTGTTAATTACAACATAAATGATGTCAGTGAAAATATTGGAAAATTCCAGGTTTAATTAGGTTTGCCACAGAAATAGAACTGTCACAAGGCTTGGCATTTTGGCAGTTTTATCCCTCTGTGCATTTTCTTCTTTCAGATAATCACATATAGAGAGTGAGAAAATGAACATGTCATTTGTTTAAAACATATTGTTCCGTATGTACCCAAGCTCAAGTGTAACATTCATACACAATATGTTACAGTGACAAAATATTTCTTTCTAAAGTTCTTCCAAAGATACATATTCATTCTTTCTCATTGCTTCTCTCTCTCCTTGTCTAAGTTATGGTGAGACTCTGAGCCTATCTGGATACAGACAATTTCTGTCACTTTCCTAAGACTGGTGTTTTCTGTGTATTACTTACCTATCTTTAATGAGCCTGTGACTTGGAAAAGCAGGACCAAGGAGGTGGGATACTTTCTAAACCTGGTGGAAAAGAAGCAGAGCCTCAAGACCACAAAGCCGGAGTCTTCCTGCCAATAAGATCTTAATTGCTATAATTAAAACTAAGAATCATTTTTATCAGAAACTGAACCCCCCTGTTGTCTAAATCACTCCAGTAAGGCATTGCCTAACACTCAGGATTTATAATGCCTAAGGATAAGACAAAAATATAACTTTCCCCTCTTGCATCTGTTAATACGTGGATTCTGACACATTAAAGCCATTCAAATGATACATTAGAGTGTTAAATGGTAAAAGTCCAAGATAGTGATTAAGAAAAAGTAAAATTCATATATGAAAATAGATGTTTTACAGAAATACATACAAATTTTAAAGTCAAGCTTGAATTTTCTGGCATTCGTAACAAAAAGAAATTCCAATTAAAAACGTTGTTTGAGTCTATCACCTCACGGTTCTAGCAGGAAGCATGCTAACAATTAAATGTGTAACCAGTAGGATCCTTCAAAGTCAATAAATTGATGAAGAATGTCTGTGATTTGAAAACTATGTCTTCACAATGCAAAGGGGAATGCAACATTACATGCAGATCTTGGAAATTCTCCATAATGCCTAGAAATTCTTTGCTATTTGGAAAAATTAGCAATTGGTGGCCTAAAGGGATTAGTAAAGTAATATCCTCTTACTCCCCTGCCTTGGGTTCTTTGTTTATTATGTTAATTTCTCTCTCTCTCTCTCTCTCTCTCTCTCTCTCTCTCTCTCTCTCTCTCACATTCTTGCTTTCTGGCTTTTTTTTTTTTCTGGTAAGGGGATTGAACTCAGGACACCGGACTTTCAAGGTAGGTGCGGCACTACTGAACTACATTCTTGGGCCCATTTTTTTCTTCTGATGTAAGTTATTGTTTTCTCTCAAAATATTTATACTTCTTCTACATCTCTGCCCAAATTGAAGCTTCTTCATGTCTTCGGAACATGCTAAATTATTCCACTACTAGATGAAGTAGAACAGTTGTCAGGAACAATCCTGGGTGGGAGAAGTAATTGCACAATCGGACTGTGACTGGGCCAAGATTTGCAAAATGGACATGGGTACTTGGCTTTTGTCTTCACCTCTGGTAACATTAGGGACTCCAGTAGTCTCACATGCTGTGATGCTCCAGGGCAGAACTACACCAGGATTGGCATAATTCCTCGTGGATTATTGCTGACATCTGCCTGGTCCTACAGGATCTTCATCTACAGGGATTATTTTTGGGATCTGCCCTCTCCTATAGGAATTTCATCTACATAATTGCTGTCACCTGCCCTGCCTTCAGCATGCTAAGATAGTAGTCATGAAAGCTTGCTAACAGATAAAAGTGTGGTGAAGGGGCTGGGGATTTAGCTTAAGTGGTACCAAGCCAACCTTGGACTTACAAGGGCCAGAGCTTGATCCCTGGTACCAGAAAAAAAAAAAAAAAAAAGTGTGGTGAGCTCAGGTGTTTCATGTTTTGCTACCCAGAGTAGCATGGATCAGACACAAGCCCAGCTCCTTCTCTAAACATCATTTTGCCTATTTATTTCACCTGTTGCCATCAGACTCACAGGGGACTAGAACTTGGTGCAAAAGTTTTAGTTATGTCCCCTTCCTGGGTTTCCCACAACCAATTCCTAGCAAAATGACCAGGAGGATCCTCTTCTCTATTTCTATAGCAAATGGTGGACGTGGTCCTGCCATTCTCACCATTCAACCCTCCTACCTCATGTAAGACAGAACTGAGGATGGGGACAAGGGAACAACAATCAGAGTCTGAGATAATCTGCTTTCAGAGTAGTGAACTGTTATGGCAAAGGTGTTAAGCTTTATTAAACTTTATACTTCACTAATGGGGGAACTTATGAGAGAATTATCAGATAGATTTGTGACTATGGCAAAAAGAGACCGGAACCTTGGTTTCAGACTGGATGCTTTTTTGACTTGTAGTCTTCAAGCCTACTTGAGTTACGGCAGACAGGATCAGTCTGCAGAGTTTATGAGGATGCTTGATGTTTAACAGAATTAATTCAGAATGTGGGTCACATTTCCTGCCTGAAAGTGAGAGTGTTTTATAAAAAAAAATTCCCATTGATGGTAACTTGAATAGCACACCTGAGAAGAAAAAAAAAAGTTTTTCTCAAGCTAGGCTTATTGAAAGTATCTCAGTAGATGGTACATTTTTATATGGAGGCACACAATCAATAAAGTAGGAGGCAAGTGTCTGCAAACTCTCAGTGACAGCTGAACTGAACACCATGTCCATGGAAGGGTTGGGATTTGGGCTCTTTTTAAAACTACATGAAGAGCTAAGAACTACTCTCTAAGGGAGGTTTCAGCTTTGAATTAACTGGAGTGTAGATGGACCAACTAGAAGAAAATCACACCTCGTCTGCATGAGACTGCCATATTGGTAGAAACTACTAGATGCTATGGATAATGCTGTGTGAGGGCAGGAATGCCACTGCAACCCAGCCAGGTACCTGAGAATGAAATTAGAGAGCTAGTTCCTCTCTTTTTATCCCAGGCTTCTATAACAGAGTACCACGAACTGCACTGCTTACATATGAAAGAAATTTCTTGTGCATATTTCCAGAAGTTGAGAAGTACATAATCAAGTTTCTAACAAATTTTCTGTTTTGGTGAAGGACTTCTTCATAGGCATCCATCTTATCCTATGTCTTATATAGCAGAAAGAGACTGGATCCCCTGTACCAGGCCACTACGCACATCAGTGACCGCTATGCCTTCATGACCTCAGCTACCCAAAGGTTTTATCTGTAGCTGAATTTCGAGGTACCCAAATATTCAAATCATGACACTATCCCACAGCAGAGCACAGGCCTCAGGAAGAAGGAGGCTGCCTTAGTCTCCGGACCAGGAATGGGTAGTTTTTCTCCTATAAGGTACTAGTGAATGAAAGAATGAAGTAGACCATTCTTTCCACTTCTAAATCCTCTTCAACCATCAGTCTAGCAATTGTCAGAAGCACTTCAAAAAAATCACCTGGTCCTAACGCTTCAAAATGAACTGAAGTGATGACAGGGTTATGTAATCTGCCTGAGACATTGTTAAACAATAAGAAAGCAAGAACTAATTACGACTCAAAAGTGGCTATTAGAAAAACTCAAACATTTATTTTTACAGCTAATATGAGATTCTTAAGTGAATTGCTGAACCATATGTGTGTGTGTGTGGTTCATGTGTGTTTATTAGCTGTTAGATACCATAGTAAGTAATTTATACTCATTTCAATCTTATCTAATAAGGGAGTTACTATTTTTATATTGGTTGAGGAGTTAGGGAAACTGACTGGATATGAAGCTATACTTAAGCCTATGTCTCTTTTACTTTCTCATCTCAGATGACAGTTCCTTAATTCCCATCAATTTTTGAAATAGGTGCCACATCCCCATAAGGGCTGATCAAATACTTGAACACTAACAGATTTCTTCTGTGACTCAGCAAGCACCATTTTCATATTTTACTGAGTTTTTAATTCCAAAATTTGGTACAAGTATGTAACATTAACCAAGGCTCAATTTTTGACATGTGTAGGAGAGAAATATAAAATTCATAACAGAGTATAAGAAAAATGATTTCATTTCAGTCCTATAATCATATAAGAGATTTAGAGGTCAAAGCATGAACAGAAACATTTGTATGCTTAAAATCATCTCCATAGTTGAGAAAGAGACAAAGTGTCATTGGAAACCATTAAGGATCATTAATTCTTTTTTGGATGAGATAATGAGATCCTGTTTGGAATTTAAATGAATATGTATGAAACATTTTGGGTTATGAAGGGTAGATCATCTGTTTTGAAAAAATTCTTATCCAAAATACAACCAGATGAGTATAACTTTTAAGTAATAAGAGGTTTCTAATTTTATATATTAATTTTTAAGATTAATCCCATTCTTTAAAATCAGGTAAATATTTCAGTTCCATTCAATATGTCTTGTTTTAAATTTCTCCTTCTATTTCATGACATAAAATAGATTGTAATATTTCAGTATAGTACCTTTTTTAGTATATGAACCATATTATTATTTCAAATAAGAATTTATAGGATATTTTCAAAATAAAAGACACATCATAAACTATCTTGACTTTTGCATTTTTTAGTATTTATATTTATAGCTTTTAAAAAATCTTCAACCAAACTGATTCATTGAAGCGTAAACTATACACTGATTGATGAATATACCTTGGAGCCTGCCTTGATAGGCGATATAAGGAGCTGTCCATCTAGAAGAGGAAACTGGCAGGGAACGCAGAGTAGCAAAACAAATTGCTAAGTGTGGTGATGGGTCATATGCAGAGAACTATGGACACACAAGCGGATGTTAGCTGAATATGTCTGACAATATATTTAAAACAATCTCAGGTATTTCTATGAAGAGATTTAGCTATCAGCCAATTCACTTTGCTTTATTTCATTGAGAATTAAAAAAAAAAATCCCCTAAAACCCAATTTGTTGAATTCAGGTGCAAAGAATTTGAAAATGAGCACTTAATTCAATGTATTCTCTCTGGGCCTTGGTCATTTAAATACTTAACTTAAAAAAGAAAGTAGGAGAGGAAATTTTTATTGTTTCATTCTCAATTGTACCTCTTTTGCCGTGAGATTAAAAAACGTATACAGTCCATGTGTTTGTCAGTGTATAAAGATAAAATGTCTACATTTAGTCTAAATAATATATTTTATAGGAATGGTGGTTTTGTGACTATGTTTGAGAAATTGTGCTTTAAGTTACTGTTAATTTTGAATTTCTCTTGTGTAAAGAGTGTAATTATGAGAGAATTTCATGATATATCTTCATGGGGTTTAAAGTCACATAATCTTTGCCATAATACTCTTCATTAGTAATTATTTTTATTCATATTCTGAAATCAGCATTTATCTTCTTTTTCCTTTGTGTGTGTGTGTGTGTGTCTGTGTGTGCATGTGCGTGTGTGTGTGTGTGTGTGTGTGGTACCAGGGATCGAACTCAGGTCCTTATGTGTCCAAGGTTGGCGCGGTACCACTTGAGCTAAATCCCTAGCCCCTCCTTTTATTTTTTTTTAATAATAGTTGAATTGTTATCTTGGAACTTGGGACATATGTATTTGTCCTATGAGGGAATTAGAGGAGGTTGCTGAGTGACCTAGAGAGATCTTTACTAGACTAGATTCAGCCAGTCTCTCTCTGTAAATGAATGACCTCAGAATTAGAATCAGCCTTTCCACTACTATCTGCATTTCTGCAGAAGGTTCAAGTGGAATGAAAGATGAAGGGATAGCATTTGGGTTCCAGGAAGGGAAGGGAAGGGAAGGGGAGGGGAGGGGAGGGGAGGGGAGGGGAGGGAAGTGTAACTTCATTATATTTGCTATTAGGATCTCATAAGCTCTAGGAACAATTCTGATACTCTGAACAATAGATAAAGAAGACCAACATTATCTAAGGGCAAAACCATGGTAGATTATGTAACAAATTAACAGATTTAAAAAAAAATCAAAGGCAAAAGTTAACAAATTTAAACCACTAACTATATACTTTTTCAGGGACTGTAAAGTTTTTTTTTTTTCTTACTCTTTTTTGGGATTTTGAAATAGGGTATCTCTTTGCAGCTGAGGTTGGACTTGGACTATGCAACCCATCCTGGCCTTGAACTTGTGGAAGTCCTCCTGCCTCAACCTTCTATGTGCTGGGATTACAAGTATACATTAATATGTCCAGACTAGGTATGATAAAGTTAACAGTATTACTGCTAATAATGATACTAGTCAAGTTTTACCATTTGATTAGTCATTATGTGTCAGCTTAAAGAATTATGAGGTGTATTCATAATTATAGTGACTGTTCAAATTTAAAAAATGAGTGTAAAAATACATTTCTATGAATACCCCTCTACATACCCATTCTTTTTTTGAATACACTTATTCCATTAATTTGCCACTTTCTGAAGCAGTTCTGGCAGTCCTCTTTCCTGAATGTACTTAGTTGCCTTTTCATGGCTGCCTGAATGTCCAATTGATTCAAAATGTTTACTGTTCATAGTCATTCTGACTTGTGGAAAGAGCCAGAAGTCACACATTGTCAGATCTAGTGAATGATATGAATGAGGATGTTTATATGCATCCTTTTCCATTGGATGGCACTCTGCAGCAGCATTCACCATATTTTCAATCACATTTTGTGAAGATATTTATGACAAAAGACTTCCAGAATCCCTTGAGAAACTAGTAAGGACAAGGGGATAAGTTTGTTGGATTGAGGAGGAATATTCTGAGAGTGATTAATACCAGTGTGTCTTCTACTGTAATGAATCCTTGAAATTTGAACATACATCATATGTTTTGATCTTGCTTACTGAGAGCATTACATATATTGTATACTTTAGTTTTCACAATAATCTTTTATATAGATACTGTTACTACTGTTTTCAATTAAAGATGCTGCTTCAGGACATCTTACCACAAAATATGGCATTTTGATATGGTACATACTTTAAACTGAAAGAATTTGAAACTACAAGGGCACAGAGTTCACTTTGACCTTCCCTCACCATTTCTCCCTGGCAAGGATGTTCTGATTTTTTTCCTGGAAAAGATGAGAAGACCCTCATGGAAATTCTTATACCTGATGAACAGAGTGTCCTTATCTCTGAAGACACAAGGATGTGACAAACTTTAAACATCCAGGCTGTGCTAAACTTCTTACAGTTTATTACCATTAGGTCATGTTCTTTTTGCCCTTTAGATTTCTCCATGACTCTTCATTCTTTATCAAAATTGTCATAGAAAATCAAGTTTAACTGTTGTGGTCTTCATTTCCTTATGAAGAATCCTATGTTATATAAAACATGTTAAATAGGTGTATATACTGTTCTTTTGTTAATTATTTTTATGTGTGCATTATGAACCCATATATGTAAGCAAGTAAAAGGAAAGTATTTTTTCCTTTGCTATGGCAAAGAAAACTAGACTGAAAGAGGCTTCTTGCCCACAATAGTACTATTAATAAAGGTTAAAGTCAAGTTGAAAATTGAAGAGTGATTCTAGAGCCCATGATTCTACCAAATATTGCACAATTTGAGTAATTGAACTTAAAATTCAAGCTAGATATAAGTGGGCTTGTCAAACAAAAAGGTCAGGAACAAAATAAAATTCTAGCCACTACTCTCGTGATTTTCAGTTGGTAAATTTTTGTTTGCATCCCAGGGATAGTGGTAACCGCTAGGGACCTTTGTGGTTACTACAGAAGGGAGGAGTCCTAGTGGCACCCAGTGAGTGGAGGTCAAAATATCTATGTATACCTTACAATTCAGAAAATGGCCCCTAAACAAAGAATTTACTTTGTTAAAATAGCTGAAGAGTTTAAACTGAAAAATTCAAAATTACTGTGACAGGGATAACAACATAGTTTGGGGAACTAATACAAAATGAAAATACAAAGTCCTTTGTTCAAAACAAAGGAAAACATCTACAGGTGCTCATATCAAAGAGAAGATCTGTATTTGCCTATCTATGATCTATTTATTTCACTTATTAGTGTGTCCTCTAGGTGTATCCATGTGCACATAAATGAATCAATCTTATCATTCTTTATGGAAGAATAATACTCCATTTTATTAAAAAATACATCTTTACTGGATCTTCTCTTTGATATGAGCACCTGTAGAGGCAAATGAGCTCTAGAAAGTATGACAGTTTTTATAGAATGGGAAATTTCCAAAGGAAATTTGGTGTGGGAATGTAATGAGGGGAAGGAATAAATATGATTGTGAAAGAAAATAAAAGAGCATGTATATAGGGGGTGGGAGGTGTGGGTGGGTAGGGATATGGGTAAAAATGAGAATTAACTTGTATCATATATTGGCACAAATTCCCCAATGTTATGTGTGATTGTGAGATGTACATAAATTGTACCAATAAAGAATTCAATTAAGAAAAGGGAAACATTGTTTTCCTCTTTGTACTATTTCTCATGATGTTGTTTGATAGTGACTGCCAAGTTTCCTTGGGCAAAAGATTACTAGTTAAGAGCTTTTGGGGCTTTAGAAAACTGTTGGTTCCTTGATTCTTGCCTCAATCACGTCTGGGCCTGTCCAGTTTGAAGGCTGAAACCAGCCACTGGGAAGAGAAGGAGGAGCAAAGACTCAAGAATCTGTGCCTGGCAAATGACAAAGCAGGAGGAATTGGGACAACAATTAGCTCAGGTCCCAAGATTCCAATACATGCTTCCATTGCACCATCAGATATAGTAGCAAATGTGAAAGTGATGAAAAAGTGCATAAGAATTTCAAGAAGTGAACAGCATAGTATTAATTACTAGGGATAAGATCTTTCTCTGAATGCGGGGCTGCCTGACTACACTGATTCATCAGATGAGTTGGTCCTGTGGACTGATTGTCTCAACTGGAAGAAACTGAAGTGGTGACCGCATGGCTGGTGCGGGAGTCTTGAGGGGAGAAAGGGCCAAAGAGGTACCCAAGAGGCCATAGCAGAAAGCCGAAAGGTCTAGCTGTAGGATTTGTCCCCAAGGACCGGAGAGTAGTGTCACCCAAAATACCAAAGACAAATGGATAGGAGTCAGTTGCAGAGTTGGCAAAGCAGGATAGACACAGCAGCACTTGGAATACATTTAGCAGCCAACCCCAAGTGCAGGCAGAAAAATTGTACATATGCAGAATAGTTCCAGACCAGAACTGGAGGTTTCCTAAGCATCTAATTCCCGGGATCCCATGGGAATGGCTCACAGTGGCATGTCTTGGATGTGATCATTGGTGGCTGCAAAGACCTGTTTAATACTGTTGTCTGAAATAAGAAAAACTTCTACAGGAGGAGACGTATCTGATGACTTGGGCTTGGTTTGGAGTGACTAGATGTAAAATGCTTGTGTTACTGCCTACCATTTTGGGGTAAGTAGGATAACGGTCTGCAAGATGCCCCATCTAAACCCTGGAAACCAGAACTGTCGATATGTTACACCCCTTGAAATCAGAAGGTTACCCTGTGTTATTTCCATGCACCTGATTTAATTGTATGTGTCTTTAAAACGCTCTTCACATTCAGGCTCTTCTCAGAGACACAAGGAGGGAAGGACTTAACCTGCTGCTGCTGAACATGAAGACAGAGGAAGAGAACATGAGTCCAGGGATGTTGATGTTTCCATGAAGTGGAAATGCAAACCAGGGGTGGTGGCATATGTCTCTAATCACACTAATCTAGGAGGCTGAGGCAGGAGGAGGATCATAAGTTTGAGTCTAGGCAAATTGGTGACTTGGTGAGACCCAATATCAAGGAAAAAAAAAAAGAGACAGAGAGACAGAGATAGAGATGGGGATGTAACTTAATGCGAAGCCCTGAGTTCAATCCCCAGTACTGCAAAAAACAAGCAAAAGGAGTAGAAATGTGAGGAAGCAGACCTTGAGTTTTAAGAAAGGAAGATAATTCTGTTAGAACGTCAATCTTAGCCCAATGTGACCATGTCAGACTTCTGAGATCCAGAAATACAAGTTAAGAAATTTGTCTAATTTTAAGCCATTTCATGCATAGTAAGTTAAAAGGAATGAACACATGTGCGCAGAGCTTGCAGGGAATCATCGCTGTGAGGAAACAAGGACTCACAACAGGAACTGAAAGGAGTCATTGAGACACCTGAATATAATGGTCGCTTTCAAGAGAACTATGGTTTAGTTGAAGAAGGTGCCCAGAATCACAGGAGTAGACGTTTTCAACAGGATCACTCTCTTTCCTATTATTTTACATATTTTTGAAATTAAAATGAGTATAAAGCAAGAGTAGTTGGAGATCTGGGCGTGGTGGCTCACGCCTGTAATCCCAGCACTCGGGAGGCAGAGGCAGGAGGATTGCTGAGTTCGAAGATTGCCTAGGCTACATAGTGAGCTCAGAGCCAGCACCAACTACAAAAGTGGACCCTGTCTCAAAAAAAAAAAAAATGCAAGAGTAGATGGAGATAGAGGCAGCAATCACCATAGAAACAACAACAACAACAACAACAAAAACCTGTAAGAGCAAGTGAGACGATAAACAAATGAGAACTGAAGATGAGAAAAAGAAAGCCAGTCATTTTTTGTTTGTTTATTTGGTGTGTGTGTGTGTGTGTGTGTGTGTGTGTGTGTGTGTGTGTGTGTTTTGGTCAAAGATATGCTCCAGTCAGTACTGGGAACATTTAAAGCACAAAAGACACAGGAAAAAAAAAAAATGAATGAGCCCCTGAAAGCACAGGTAAAGAATGGAAAACGATCAAATGAGACAGGAGGGAGAAGCCCTGGCCCGCGTGTCTGCACCTTCTAAATCAGAGTGCTCTCCTTTCGAAACTGCTCCCAGAGCCGACTTCTCCTTGATAAACTAGGCGGTGAGTCCACGGGGTGAGCGGCATCGCGGACCTGTGTATCTCATTAGTCCCACGAAGGACAACGAGAGGGAAGATCTACTTCCCCTCAGAGAAGCGGCGCTGCCCTTGGAGAGCGATTCCACCTGAGCGCCTGACCTGAAAATAGACCTTTTTTTCCTAGCGCCAAATCTCTGAGGAGAGCTGGCTTCCTCCTGACATTCTTTATGGGCCTTCTCTTGGTTAGAAATTAAAGAGAAATATGTCAAATGTAGAGTCTAGGATCAAAGTATAAAACATGACTCTAATGGTTACTAATAGTGATAGTGCCATTGGAAAAACCCAGAAAAGAGCAAATTGTTAGGATTTAAAAGGTCACTGGGATCATCAATCATGCTAAGTCTTGCTCTTGTTTGCTAATTAATTTCTTTTATGGTGAAAGGCATACCTGAAAAATCCAGTCGTAGACATTTTTTTTTTCAGTGCAGATTCTGTTTGCACAGAATACTATTGTACTTCTCTGTTTTCACATCTTCTAGTAAAAACCTTTAGCACGAGTAGGAATGAACGTATAACTTTAATGATGCCAGAATAAAAATTCCTATCTGAGATTATTTTTATTAGAATTAAATACTGGTTGTAACTGAAAAGGTCAATTATAGCAACTTCTGATATAGATTTTTAAAAATAGTTTTGCATATGTGCATTTATCTGGTCTCCATTCAGCTACCTGATTTGCTTATGAGCCATGTCTTCCTTTTTATTCTCTGTCATAACTCTTCTTTAGAATATTGTGCTACATAGTTTTTACTGTGTCTTAAAATGCAATACCTGGAAAGCTTCGTGGCATCTGCACAGAGTATAAAAGCTTTCTTTTGAGAGATTTCTATGCCACTCTCTTACCTTTAAACAAAACAGTCTCTCTGGGAACAATTGTAGGTTGTTTATATATATGAATTTATCTCTGAGATCATTTTAGGATATTGTTTCTAATCAGGGTTAAACATTGTTTAACTGTGTTTTCAAGACTAAATTAAAATGTGTCTTTAAATTTATTTTCACTTTATCCAGAAGGGGGCCCTTATCAGTTATGGTGTTATCTGCCTTCCCAGAGGGTACAAATCAGGCTCTGACATCTAAATTCTTAAGGGCAGAAGGCAATTTCACATCACAGAACTTCCTATCCCTTCTTTCTAAACTCTCTGCTATGGGATCGTCTACCACGCCCTCCTGTCACTCAGTATAACTATCGATTTTTATATCAGGGAACATAGCTCTTGTCACAATCCTAACAAGTAAATATTAGTTTCATTGCTGTTTTAACTTTAGAAAACTGAGCATAGGGAGTTTGTTCAGAAATTTGCCTGCCCCCCCAAAATAAAATAACCTATCAAACTTTGTCCACTGAACTGAAAGCCCTTGAACTTAACTGCTGCATTATATCGCTGATAATTATTATTTTAAACCTAGAATTTGACTCTATATTTTGAAGATAATGCATTAACCTTGTAACAGGCACCAAGATAATATAAAAAACCAAGAGTAAATGAATAAAAGCAAGAAAGTGAAACACAGGAATGCAATGTTGAACTCTATGTACAAATTCACCTTAGACCCTCTTCTCTGGGTTTCCTCCCCCCTCATACCCACGTTTTCTGACAATGAAACTCACAGCAAAGGAGCAGATTCTTCTCCAGGCTCCACAGGTGCACCCTAACATTGGAAAGTCCAAGGTTAGTTTGGGAACTAAGACTTGGTTTTCTCCCCTGACTACATGTATCAGTCTTTTTCTGAGACACTGAGCAGAACAGTTTTCTCTAGGTGAGAACTGTGAACCCAGTAAATTCACTTACTACCATTCTCAAAATCAGGTAAACAAGTCAATTCACAGAAAACATGAGAGAAAGGACAGGCTATGGAATAAGTTGCTTAAGACTCCATAATAAGGATGGACATATCACTTTTTCTTCCTATTTCCTAGCATAGAATGTAACATGTAAGAAGGCTTTGCACATATGTATCAATCTGAAGTTATTAATCTAGTGTAAGGGTGAGGCAGAGAAAGAATGAATTTGTCAACAACTCCAGGAGTTCTTAATTACATGAGATTGGAACTCTCAATGTGTTTTCTTTGAGATAAAACAAAACTTTTTGGCTATTTTTGAGTACTCGAGTTTAATAACAAAATTCTGATAAATGTGGCTGACAAGAACAATCAATACAACTATCTTCTTAGGGATTAGGCTTACTTGTACAGATTGTTTGAATTATAACATTCTTACCTAAATAATTATCATTGCATAAAAATTTCAAATGAATCATGCTCTTTTTTTGGCAACAGGAATTTATTTTCCTTTGAGTTGTTTTATAGAGAGAAATTCTATAGTATATTCAAACTTACTTAAATATCCTTATATTCTGCTCAGTTAGGGTTCTCCACAGAAACAGAAAGAGAAACAACAGCATGTTTGACAACAGCATTTTACCTATCTCTGGTTTGTGGGAATTGGTTCATGAGGTGACAGAGGCTGGGACGTCCTAAGGTCTTCAGTCGCAAGATGAAGGCTGTGCCCAGAAGATCTGATGGGATGGCTCCCTCTGAAATCTAGTATTCCAGCTAAGTGACTAGGGACTATCAGCTTTCTTGTGCTAAGGCCTTCGACTCGTTGGGTAACAGACATACTCACTAGGGAAGGGAACTCAAAAGTCATTGCTTTTGCTTTTCCAGAAGGCCCTCACAGATACACACCAGAATGTTGGACCAAATACATGGTCACCTGTAGCCTAGGCAAGCTGATATGTTAAGTTATAATTCATTAATAGGAGAGCTAGAAACTTTTCACAGCTACAGAGTAGGCATGACTTGTGGGTGAGGGGTTATTTTCTTAAGGGAAGAATCCTCCAAAATAATAATGGTTCTCATTTTTTAATTGAATTCTTTATTGGTACATTTCATATACAGCTCACAATCACACACAACATTGGGAAATTTGTACTGGTATATGACACGTTAATTTTAATTTTACTTACATATTGTTTGTTTTAGGCTTTCCATCTTTCTGGAATTCAGAAAAGTATACTGATATGAGTTCTCATCTTGCAGCTATATTTAATATTTCTTTCCACAATGAAGAAAAAAATTATATTTCTGCAGCACTTTGTGAATATACAGGTTGTGAAAAACCTGGATAAACAAACTGTTTCCTAATTTAGAGCTAGAAACTGCATTTTAATGTGAATTTAAAATGCCAAGGAGAACTGCTTTCAGCAGTAGTTCTTCAACCAACCTTGTACATTTATAGACTTGACATTTGTTCTTTTCTTGTGCAAGCATCCCCTATACATCCCTTCATCTGAAAAGAACCTATCATAAGATCATAATCTCATATGGGGATAATTTCTTATCTTTGCCTTCTTTCATGAGACAACAGGATAGTCATGTTTGTCTCCTCTAATCATGAAGTATGGGTATGACAAGGACTTGGAGTTGCCCTCTGTATGTCGCCAGTGGGGCCATCCTGGTGTGGACTGAGACCATTTTAGAAACAGAAGGTGCCATTTTTATCCCAGTCAGTTATGGTGCCGTGTGATTCCCGTGGCCGAGGCCAAGGAAGGATGTGTAAATGTTCTCAGATCACACTGTGGGGACGTGGAAAGCCAAAGACACAACCCCGCCATGGCGTAGCTTTTCTCATCATCGTATCCTCTCAGCATTCCAAGATTGACTTGGAATTCCCAGAGACTTGTGAATCACTTTCTTTTCTGACCAGAATCATACTCCAAAGTTCAATTTGGAAATCATTTGCCTTTTCTCATTGTCCAACACTACAAAATATTTGTAGTGAAAAAAACTAAAATTTGAAAATGTCATATTCAAGTAAAAACTGGCTAGCAGTTGGAGACCAGAAAGGAAACATACTGACCCCATCAAATGGCAGGTGGAATAAATTGAGCACGGCCCCCATCCTGCAAACCATGACTATCTAGATTTATTTAGACCAGGTGGCCTCACAGACAGATGCCATGTATGGGTTCTGAAATCACACTGCACACTGCACTGGTTCTGCTTTGTTTTAGCTCTTGCCCAGTCAATTAGAAACAAGCATTGTTAGGAATTGCCTTAGTTACTTATTTTCATTGCTGAAACAGAATACCTGACACCCACAGATAAAGGATTAGAAGTTCACTGTACCTCATGGTTTGTAAAAATATTCGCTCATAGCTGGCTGACTCCAAGTCAGAAAGGCATGGCAGAGGGGCATCACAGAGGAGGAATAGTTCATGGCAGGCAGAAGGCAGGAAGGTAGGAAAATTGCAAGGAAGCAAGCACTGAAGGGCCATAGCAACCCTCTTTTTGCACCTCATAAGCAGGCTGCATGCCCTTAGGGGAGGTAGCACTCATTCCCAAGGTGGTCTTTCCCATTATCCACACTCAGAATGATGCCAAACTGATCAGTCAACTAATTTACTAATCACATAATCTTAATCCTAACATCACACAATTTAGATCTAAGCCCCTCTGAAGAAGCAACACCTGTGACTGCATAAGGCTTTGGAGGGATAGGGCATCTAGACACAAGCCATAACAAAGTATTTAGGAACTGTTTATTCATGTAAATAAATTAAAAAATAAATTAGAATTTTTCTTGTCATATATTTAAATTAGTTGAACTTTCTTTACTTATTTTTCATATTTGAGGTGCTTTATGTTAAATACTGAGGAATAGTATTAAAAACTGTGATGATAAATTCTGTATATCTGCTAGATATCATACTGAGAGGCTGCTCTATCATTCACTGAACCTGTTCTCCTTAAAAACATTTTCTTTTATGAGTGTTATCTCTCTCTCTCTCTCTCTCTCTCTCTCTCTCTCTCTCTCTCTCTCTCTGCCTCTCTTTGTATCAGGGATCAACTCAACCTTGGGATCTTGTGCTTAGTTGCAGGAACCACTGAGCTAAATCACTGGCTCTGGATGTGTTTTTTTTATAATGATGTATAGTTAATTTATTGAAAAACTGAGCTAGTTGATGTCTCTTCAGACATCTCTTAATTCTAGCAGTGGCAAGGTCAAATAAAATCAGTGAGTAATATCATGAGAGGATGTCACACAGTATGATTTAAAAATCAAATTTACTTGCACTATTACCAACAATCCCATCACCTGTCTCATTAAATAATCTTCATTTCATGTCACATGCTATGCTTATGGGACAAATACTGAAAGGAAGACTGGGATGTATGTTGATATGTTCACAGTCATCCATCACCATAATGAGTAACCAAAGCTCCTTTTGAAGATAATATATCTGGCATTACATAGATTCCAAAGCACCAGCTTCTTCTCTAACATACTTTGAAAGGCATTAATATGAATGTTATGCTAATTTGTCTGCTTTTGACCTAGAGTTTATTTAAAACTCAAGAGGATTTTCAAGAGAATATTCCTTCATCTAACTCACAAAGCAAACTTAACTTCAAACTTTTATTTTATTGAGAGGAATTAATAAAAATGTATTTGAAAAGTAGATTAACACAAGGTGTCCTATAAGTTAGTTCAATTTAAGTATGAGTTGAGGTCTAATTTGTGCTTTACAGCTAGAGTTAGTATTTCCAAATTTAGTTCTGGACTTTACTGCTATTAGGTGTATGTCTTTAAGTTGGTTATTTATACTAGTTAGGTTATGTATAAATTTCAGGAAATGATACTGTTATTTTTCTTATTGACTATTATGTAGATAAAATATAATGATTACATAATGGTTTTAGAACTGTTTAGACACTCAGAATATAGTTATTATCAACTGTGTCTTATTACTGCTAAAACCTGTTTTATTTTGTTTTTGTTTTGTTTTGTTTTTGAGACAGGGTCTCACTTTGTAGTTCAGGTTGGCCCTGAGTTCACTATGTAGCCCAGGCAAGCCTCGAACTCAGCAGTCCTCCTGCCTCTGTCTCCCGAGTGCGAGTTGCTGGTGGGCGTGAGTCACCACGCCCAGCATTGTATGTGGTTACCAGGGATTGAACTCAGGCCCTTGTCCTTGTGAGGCAGGTGCCGGAACCACTGAGCTAAATCAACGTCCCGGTTCTGCCTATCTTGAACAAAGAATTGAGTGAAACAAGCAAAAACAGTGGCAATGTATTAATGGTATCAAAAATTAAAGAAGTAGTAAAGTTTTTAAATGAAAATAAGGGAGACATTGGCTCTGCAGAGCAAGATGTGGGCAGAATAAAACGGGAGGAAAAATAAAAGCACACCCTCGGTACAGAGCAGGGAGCATGAGTTTGAACGTAGGAGAGCTCTCTATGGGGTCTGTAACCTTTGCTCCTTTCGTATTTCCCACAGGTTAGCCTGGCAAAAACCTGCCAGGATTCCTGGAGACATCCATATTTGGACTCTGAAGAAGTATTCTGTGTATGCGTTCTGGGATTTTTAAATACACAGTCACCACCAGCTTTGCCAAGCCCTACTTTCTGACCACCAGACCAGTAATATATGTCCATTAAATAAGTTATTTAAACAGTTGAGCAAAAGTAATCTAAAACTTGATGCTCCCAAATATTCTCAAATCTGAAACTTTATGAGTACCCGTGTAACACTACAGTGGAAACAATTCCACAGCTGAGTTCACATAGCTGGTTTCAACCAAAATGCAGGTGCACCAAACGTGTTATATAAAAATTACCTTCAGGGCTGAAGATTTAGCTCAGTGGTTCCGGCGCCTGCCTCGCAAGCTCAATGTCCCGAGTTCAATCCTGGTAACCACATACAATGCTGGGTGTGGTGACTCACACCCACCAGCCATCAAAACCACATACCACAGTGCTGGGCATGGTGGCTCATGCCTGTGATCCCAGCACTCGGGAGGTAGAGACAGGAGGATTGCTGAGTTGGAGGCTTGCCTGGTCTATATAGTGAGCTCAGGGCCAGCCTGAACTACAAAGCGAGACCCTGTCTCAAAAAAAAAAAAAAACCCTTCAGGCTGTGTGACAACATATATATGAAACATAACAGAATTTAGTAGTTAGATTTTAATTGCATCTCCTATGTATTTATTTATGTATATACAAGTGTTATAAAGATTTAATCTAAAACACTTCTGGAGCGAGAGAGTGAGTTCATACTAACGGAGAGGCTGACTAGCAAGCTGAATACCCAGGGAAAAGATGATATTTCATTTCAACTCTGAAGATAGATAGAAGGTATAATTTCTTTATCAGTAGGAGATTAAACCTGCTTTAAGACAGCTAACTAATTATATGAAGAATACACAAATGTGGTCTACTAAGTGTACTGATTTCAACATAATTTCACATAAAAATAGGTTCACAGAGTCATGTTTGACCAATGGTTTTGTGTGATAGTATTCAGTTCACCTTTACTTATAATAACCCAAACCTGAAAGCTATCTAGGAATATCAGTAAAAATACATAAATTGTACTATATAGTAGGTTATTATTTAGAAATAATAAATAGGCTAATGATGCATGCAAAGACATGGATGATTTTCAAAAACACTTTGCTGAAAGAAATCTTGCACAAATTAGGTTATACCATATGATTAAAATTACATAAAACTCTGGGAAACCAACAGGGAGCTATAATGGAAAAATCATTGTATATTGAGATGGAGGTTGAGGGTACCCTGAAAAGAGATCTGAAGGAACTTTTTTGTGATGATGGAGATGTTTTGAATCTTTGTAGGATTTAGGGTGGCACAAAAGTGCTTAGTCACTTAAAATCCATGTTTCTCATTGCATATAACATTTATCTCAAAAATTGCCCTGACAATTCCACTACAGTAAATCATATACATCCTGAGTATTTTAGAAGAGATGTCTTGGTGTTTGTGACTTCATGTTGAAATTTTTCCATGAGACAGAATGTTGATAGAGAGATACAAATAATAGATTTTTGATTAAACAAGCATGAGCAATTTTAAAATCAAAGCTAATTGTATTCACTGCAATAGTTTTCAATGTTTTTGGAAGCTCAACATTCTCAGTGTAAAATGAGAAGTGAAAAATTAGTACTAAATTTATTAAATTTACACATTTAAATACCTAGTTATTCTTTAACTCTTTAAATTCCATTTTAAAATATCATTATTGGTAAATGTAGTAAATTTAAGTAACTCATTAAAAAAGGCCTTCGATTACTCTTTTAATTAACATGGCTTCTGTTATGTGACAGCAATGTATAAGATGGCAAATTTAGGTATTTATTTGCAGTGAAGGTGCCTTTCTCATTTAGTCAGTTTGACACAGGTTGGGTGGCTTTTCTGGACATACCTCCTTCCCGAAGCAACTCAAGGATCTCAACAGCTTTCTCTTTGGAAATGTGCCTCCCCCCGAGAGCCTAACTTCTTCTCATCTTGTCCTTCACCACTTCAAATCAAAATGACTCACCCTTACAGGCAAGAACTTAACTATGACATCCCAAACAAATTATTTGTAGGGCTGGGAAATATAATTACCTGAGTGGGTAAGTAAAAGAAATAATACAGTAAATGCAACATTATTCACTGTAATTATTGTTTGGACTTATTTACAAATTTTGTAAATAAACCCATTTCATTACTTAAAACCGCATCTATAAGTTGAGTATACTGCTTCTCTTTAAGAATTTCAATTAAGTATTTATATTATTACTATTAATCCCATAGCTTAAATTCATATGTATGGTGGATTTTACACATTGCTCAGTATTTTAATACCATTTAGAAGTTTTTAGTAAGATTTCAATTAAAATCATAAGTCTGTGAGTATATTTATGAACAGAGTATTAATGAACTTTCTCTAAAAGAAAATAGGATGTAGAGATTAAAGAGAAGAATGGTAGAACCATTAATTATTTGTTAAGGTATTGCTTTTTGTATTTGCTGAAAGTATGACTTAACTAGCAAAAAGAAAACTATAAACTGACAATGCAATTACACATTAATTTTTAATTAGAAGTATGTCAAAGATTTTTTTCAATATACTAAATTATTTTCATTATAAATTCTCAAACTTGCCAAATAAGCATAAATTGAAAATGAAGCATTAATATTATGCCTTATTTTCTGTCTTGTGTCAAAAATTGCTACCAGGTAATGAACTAATTGTACTACACAGAAATTTTTAGGATAACTCTTTCAAGTAATTCTTTGTTTGCATAAGTCTGTCCTATTGGTACCTTTTATAATTA
This sequence comes from Thryonomys swinderianus, assembly GCA_004025085.1. Taxonomy (NCBI): domain Eukaryota; kingdom Metazoa; phylum Chordata; class Mammalia; order Rodentia; family Thryonomyidae; genus Thryonomys; species Thryonomys swinderianus. The sequence continues at coordinate 39,950 of PVIC010010510.1, forward strand.
CGATTACAGTCAACATCGAGAATTTGTACCTATACACGACATATCATTCTCATTTTACCCATTCTCCTGGTCTCCCGTAATACCCTATCCACATACACATAAGCTTTGTTTCATTTTCCTTTATCATCAAAATTTCTTTCCTTTCTTTACTTACTCTACCCTCCCTTTTCCTTCAAACATTTTCTTCCAAATATTTGAGTATGGTGGTCAACTCAAGTTGACTATCATTAGCCATCACACCAAGTTATACAAATTGTGCAAACCAAACCAAAGACTAATGAAGAAAGTGAGTTTAGGAAGGTCACTCAAAAGCATCACTGGTGATACACAAAAAACTTGATATCTAAAAACTTTAGGACATTTGTCACATACTAAGTTGCTGTGGAGTGTATAAGCAAACACGACAGTCAATATGACACCTTACCTTGAAATGCTGAAAGTCCCCATTGTCGGAAGGGTTGAAGCTCATTGCTTATTGGGATGTGGAAGAAGGAAGGTACATTAACACCATCCGGCTGGTCACAAAGGCAGATGTGAGGAGCATGAGTCACAACTCGCACAGAGAACTGAACTATACATATGGCTGGAGTATGTGCTTGGGTTTATTCCATTCACTTCCATACAGATCCATTCATCTGGTGCAGCTTTCTGTGTTCACCCAGAATTTCATGTAGAGGAAGCTGTGGATTGGCAACATGAATTTTGTGTTATGCCTGAATTGTTCCTTATTAGTTGCATTAGAACAAATTGTCTTTATACAGTAAGAGATAATTACACTGAAATTGATGGCAGGAGGTGAACAATGGGTAGAAATTTCAGAAATTTATGATAGCACCAATATTTTCTTTCTCAACATTTAGTTCCTCCGTTGAAAATGTTGAATCTGAGAACATTTAGATTCTCACATAGTAGAACAGCAGCATAGTAGATAATAAGTAGTGATAAGGATTATTAAGTAGTAGATAATAAGGATTATTGAATAAAATAAATAATTATACAAGTGATTTTTATACTGAATTGAATTAAATGGATGATGGTTATACTGATGCAAGATACAAAATCACAAATATTCTGATAAGAGAAAGGGTTGTGTGGTCCAATCTAGGCCCGACAGCAAGTAACACAGGTACATTCAGGAAGAAGAGAGCGAGAGAGAGAAAGAGGCAGACAGACAAACAGACATAGAGAGAAAAAGAGTTATCTCAATAAAGTAAAAAAGCTGTAGTGCAGACATGCTGTATGCAGCGGTGAAGGCTTTGAATGGGTGGGCTGGGCTGTTTAGAATTTAGACCAAGTGTCCATCATAGTTATAGCTCCCAAACTGCGTGGTGGGACTACAGCTGTTAACATCATCTCTCCCTTTGGGTCAGTACCGTCTGGGAAATGGGGTGGGAGTGAGTGTGTGATGGAAATACTCAGAGAGGTGATGAATACATGAGCACTTTTATTAAGACAGTACTATGACAATCATAAGCAATCAAATGCAGCTCAGTGTAGCAAATCATTTCCCAACAGTTTGAACTGTAAAACAGTAAGAAGAGAGGAATTTTGAAATGTGATACACATTATTCATATAAGAACAATATTATGGCTTATATTTAAATAGCCCTCCCTCCAAAAAAGAAAAAAAAGCATCATACTGCCGAAGGTGAGACTTTTGAGAGGTGCCCGGGTTGTGGGCGTGATCCTGGATCAGGGCTGTGTGATACTGGATTCACTCACTGATTGGTAAAGCACACTTCTGGGTGTGGAGGATGGATCTCCTAGGAGGAAAAACACACCTTGGGTGTGAGTCTCACCAACTAATAATTGGTGGTAACTAATAATCTCCTTGAATGGAATAAAAAAGGAAAGAAAGAAGCTCGCTACCTACTGCTTCCCATTTCTCTCTGCCAAGCTGCTATGTTCTGCAGCCAGACAACTGACTCTTAGCTAGAATAAACCGCCTCTCCTTAATTAGTTGAATAACAATAAATTGAATCATTTATATATTTTAATTGTTCTTTACCTGATCAAGCACACATATGTATCTTAAAGTTTTGTCAATGGAGAATGATTTGCTAGATATGTAAAATCAAAATGGAACATTTTCTGTTCCTGCAGGTAGAACATAGGTCTGAATATAATATCTGAAAAAGCATCAAGAATAATCAGCTTTAAGCATCAAGAATAATCAAGTTTCATCCTGCTCTTCCATGGCTTACTTAACATAGAAATCTTATAAATGTTTTGACACTAGAACTAGTGTCTTATTGTGATATTCCTGCCCTTTACTATAAACATTAAGAAAATGTAATTTCAGTTTGCTAATACTGCCCACGATCAGCCATAGTTTTCAAAATTTAAAATATTTAAGAACCATCTGGGACACTTGTTTAAAATGCAGAGTCCTGGGCCTCATCCAAGGGAATTCTTATTTATAGATTTGGCAAGAGGAGCAGAATATGTTATTTTAATCATCAGAGCAGTGAATCTATTGTGATTGTTTGTGAGCCAGAGTTTGAGAAATCACCCCAAAATGATCAGTCCAAATATTTGATCAATCCAGTCACATGCTGGTTTAATGGATTAATTATTCATTTAATCAATTTATTTGATCTGACAGATAAGCTAAATCAAATGCCATGCTGTTTCATAGCATAGAACCTCAGTATAGGGCTTTGGGTTAATATTTTAACTTTCTGATTGTTCAGTTGCTACATCTACAAAATAGTAGCTGTATTTCCTTACAGTGTTGTTTAAAGAAAGAACTATTAAAATATTACAAAACAAGTTTTAAATATGAACACTTAGTGGCAGAATACTGTCAGTATATTATGGGAATTAATTAGTATGAGAGGAATTGATTTCAGTGTTGTATAAAAGTACATGTTTCTGCTCAACAAGGAGTAACTCGAGTTCTGATATGATTTGATCTACTATTTTTATACTGAATATGCATTACTGGAAATAGGTCACAGCAGGAAGACAGATTAAGGCAGTTTAAAGGAAAATAGAAACTGTAGAAACTATAAAAAATAAATTTGCAATTACAATAAGAAAGCAGAGCTGTCTTTTCTTTGTTTACTCAGCAGCCAATATAATCATTCCCTATTTCACACACACAGTTAACCCTTGTATAAACTGAAGTCATTTCCCACATTCTCAGATGGAGGTGGACATTTTCCTTCCAATATCAGCTTTACAACAATTTGTGCTTTGCACTCTGTCAGTAAATGTAACACAAAGCACTCTTCAAATATTAGAGCTAAGAAGGCATAATCTGTTGTCAGTGTAAATTTAGAAGACAGATAAGAATTAAAAGCATAATGGGCCGGAGGGTT